>VMDO01008965.1:45419-80427 GCA_007922755.1 Pedetes capensis
CCACTCGAGGCTTGAATTTTTTCTTCACTTCCTTAAGCTTGAGAAACACAGAGCATGTTCTTCCCACTTGGTTTTCTACCTCTAGCTCCTTGCACATGTCATTACAATATTTGTTTTTGTCTTCTCGAGCTGCCTTCTGAAATCTTCTGTTTAGTTCCTTAACTTCATCCTGTCTTTCTTTTACGTTAGCTGCTCTATGTTCAAGGGCAAGTTCTACTGTTTCTTTTGACATGTAATTTGGTCTTTTCTTTTTTCTTGTCTGTTTAAGAACTTTTTGCTTCCTTCTTGAATGATATCTTTTATGTCATGCCACAACTCTTCTGGTCTCCTATCATTTGTGTCTAATGCATTAAACCTATTTTTGAGGTGGTCTCTGAACTCAGGTGGGATATATTCAAGGACATACCATGGCTCTCGTGTACTTGTTCTAATTTTCTTCAGCTTCAGTTTGAACTTGCATATGAGAAGTTGATGGTCTGATCCACAGTCAGCACCTGGTCTCGTTTTGACATCTTGTATAGAGCTTTTCCATCGTCTCTTTCCACATATGTAGTCACTTTGATTCCTGTATGTTCCATCTGGTGAAGTCCATGTGTATAGTCTCTGTTTATGATGTTGAAAAAATGTATTTGTAATGGAAAGGTCATTGGTCTGACAAAATTCTGTCATTCGATCTCCAGCTTCATTTCTGTCACCAAGACCATATTTTCCAACTACTGAGCCTTCTTCTTTGTTTCCAAACTTTGCATTCTAGTCACCAGTGATTATCAATATGTATTGATTGCATGTTTATTCTATTTCATTTGTAGAAGCTGATAGAAGTCTTCCCTTTCTTCATTTGTGGCCTTAGTGGTAGGTGCATAAATTTGAATAATAGTCATATTAACTGGCCTTCCTTGTAGGCGTATGGATATTATTCTATCACTGATAACATTGTATTTCATGACAGATCTTGAAATGTCTTTTTTGATGATGAATGCAACCCCATTTCTCTTTAGTTTATCATTCCCAGCATAGTAGACAATATGATTATCTGACTCAAAATGGCCTATGCCAGTCCATTTTAGCTCACTGATGCCTAGAATGTCAATGTTTATGTGCTCCATTTCTCTTTTAACAATTTCTAATATTCCTAGATTCATACTATGTACATTCCATGTTCCAGTTATTAATGGATGTTTACAGTATTTTCTCCTCATTTTGAGTCATGCCACATCTGCAAATGGAGGTCCCTGGGGTTTTACTCCATTTCTGTCATCACAGTAGACTCTCCTTTGAGGAGGCTACTCTTCCTCAGTAGTCTTTTGAGTGCCTTCCAATCTGGGGAACTCATTTTCTCACACTATATCTGACAGTGTTTCTTTGCTATTCATAGGATTTTCAATGGCTAGTTGTTTCGGGAGTGGTTCGTGGTGCTTCCTCCCTAGTCTCTCTTAGTTTGGAAGCTCACCTGAAACCTGTCCACCATGGGTAACCTTCCTCATATCTGAGGTACCAGTGGCTTAACTTTCAGCCTCATTGCAACATATAAGCCCCCATAGTGTGCCAAACTAATAGACGTGTGGGGGCCAGACTGCTATAGCCCACTGTTTATGTCTCTTCCCCTCTTGAAGTTCTTGGAGGAAGCTCTAGAGTGAAGTCACTATTAATTTTGATGAGTCCCAGTCCACTCTGATCTAAGTATCCTTAACCAGAGAAACTGTCTTATTACTTAACTCACTCTTCCCTTAGTTCCCTCCAGAGCCAATTCCTCACTAACTCCTGTTGATTTTTGTCTCCTTATTAGAATCTGTCAGCTTCCTCCCACCCTTATTACTAAATATCTTCGTCAAACTATAATAAACTCTTCCTGGTTTGATTGCACAATTTTTTTTTGCCCTTTGTATCATGCTAGAGTCATCAGAGTTCTCTAGAGAAACTTTTATATTTATCTCCATATAAAGAGATTTATTTTAAGGAAGTGGCTCACAGGATCATGGGGGCTGGTAAGTCTGAAATTTATAGGGAAGGACAGCTGGCAGGCTGGAAACTCAAGCTAGAGTTTATGTCATATTCTTGAGTCTAAAATCTGTGGGGAACACCAGTAGGATAGAAACTTAGGAAGTGTTTCTATTTTAATCATAAGTTAGAATTCTTTATTCCTTAGAAAACCACAGGTTTTGCCTAAAGGCTTTCAATAGATTAGATGAGATTCACCCGCATTGTGGAGGACAATTTTCCTTCATTTAGTCAACTGACTATAGATGTTAGTTGCATATGCAAAATACCTTCACAGCAGCATCTACACTATGTTCATACAAGCATGACTTGTCCAAATTGACACATAAAACTTAACCATCATAACCCAAACACCCTCTCATCTATTCTTGGTAATGCTGCCAGAATTATGTTTTCAAAACAGAAATTGAATGCCACCATTCTTGGTTCACATCTTAAAAAACTTTAAATGCCATCCCATTACTCAATCTGTCTTACACTGCGCTAAATTGAGGTAAGCTATAGCTTCATTTTTCATGAGCATGCACTTCAGAAACCAGCTACAGAGACTTTCTTGTATTTCTTTGGTTGAGCCCCCTTCATTTTTCCTCAGGGATTTGCCGACTTTTTCCCTTCTACATGAAATGGTCTTTCTTCTCGTCTTTGTTAGATTCCTTCTACTCATCCTTCATATTTCAGCTCAATTATCTTTTATTAAATAAAATCTTTCAGAGTTGACAAATTCATATATGTTCACTTATGTGTTAGGATGGTTTTACAGTTCTCGATTACAACATGTATTCTAATATATATTAATATTTCTGTGGTTACTTGATACATTTCTGTTGTTATTGTGCTCATATGCACGTTAAAACTGAAGCTGAGGAAAATTAGAACATGGGTATGAAAGCCAGGGTATGACCTTGAGTATATCCCACCTCAGTTCAAAGACCATCTCAAGAACAGGTTTAATGCATTAGACACAAATGATAGCAGACCAGATGAGTTGTGGCATCACATAAAAGATATCACTCATTAAGAAAGCGAAATGTTATTAAAAAGACAGAAAATATAGAAAAGACCAAATTACTTATCAAAAGAGACTCTGAAGCTTGCCCTTGAATGTCAAACAACTAAAGTAAAAGGAAGACATGATGAAGTTAAGGGACTAAGCAGATGATTACAAAAGGCAACTCAAGAAGACAAAAAGAAATATTATAATGACATATGCAAAGAGCTGGAGACAGAAAACCAAAGGAAAGAACACACTCTGTTTCTTAAGCTTAAAGAATTGAAGAAAAAATTCAAGCCTTGAGTGGCAATAGTGAAAGACTCTACAGGGAAAATATTAAATGATGCAAGAAACATCAAAAGAAGATGGAAGGAATACATAGTCATTATAAGAAAATTGATAGATGAACAACCATTTCAAGAAGTTGCATATGAAGACAAACCAATGGCATTAAACAACAAAGTAGAAGCTGCCTTGAAGGAATTGGCAAAACACAAGGCTCCAGGAATCAAAGGAATACCAACAGAGATGTTTCAACAAATAGGTGCACCACTAGTGCTGACATGTTTATACCAAGAGATTTGGGAAACAGCTACCTGTCCAACTGACAGTTTGGATTCCCAAAGAAGGGGATCCAACTGAATGTGGAAACTATTGAACAATATCATTAATATCATATGCAAGCAAAATTTTCCTAAGGATCATTCAAAAGTGACTGCAGTGGTATATGGGCAGGGAACTGCAGGAAAATCAAGCGGGATTCAGAAGAGGGTGGGGAGCCAGGGATATCATTGCTGATGTCAGATGGATATTCAATTTTGACTCACCTCTAAATAATAAGCTCTAGTTTCCTAAGAACAGAGACTTCTCTCTCTCTCTCTCTCTCTCTCTCTCTCTCTCTCTCTCTCTCTCTTTCTCCTTTTGTTTTTAGTATGCTGCTAGGTTGATAGTGGATACTCAATAGATTCTTATCGAAAGAAAGGAATAACTAACAAATAAATGAATCATATACTGTGTGACGTTTCCTCACTAAGCACTGAGTTCTTTTGAATAAATAACTTTGTCATTCATTCAGTATCCACTAGTTACTGGGAATGTTAAATATTTACCACTTGAAAAGTTTGACTTGGAGATACAGAGATACTAATCAATAAATGGCAGGCCTTGTGCCCAAGAGTTCAAGTAATAGAGCTGTAGCAGTCCTGGGACTCTAGAGAGTCACTAAAGAGAGGCATCTGTTTTGGAGGGAAGTAAGTCAGCAACCAGCTAATACAAAAGACGTGGTCCTAAAGATGTGAAGAGAATGACTATACTTGTTAAATTTCTGGTCCTTTTTGTTTTAGCGAACATGCCTTGGATCTACATATAGGATTTGAACCCAAACTCAAACTGGACCTGACCATCTAAACTTTAACATATTCAGCCTACACCTAAATCTTAACTCAATTTTTGTATGTTTAAAGCCCTGCTTGATTCTAAGAAACTTTCATATCCCTATAATAAATCTTAACCCAATTTTTGTATGTTGAAAGCCCTGCTTGATTCTAAGAAACTTTCATATCCCTATAATAAATCTCAACTCCACTCTTCTCTTTTAATGTTTAGATTATCTTCATGAGTTCTTACTCCTTGTAGCTAAGAGAATTCTGAACTAACCATGGTACCTCTGGGAGACACTGACTGACAGGATCTCTCACTATCCAGCTGTACTTGACGTTTTCCTCCTACCATTTTTCTCCCTTCCCTATTCTCTCACTATCTCATTTACATGTAAAGAACAACAGTAAAATGCAGTTTTTGCTGGCCAGGTGTGACAGTGAACACTGGGGATTCGACATGGTTTAAGGTAAAGTGCAATGGGCTTAATATCCAGAAAAGAACCAGCACAACCACCATAACTGCTATGTCTTTTAATCATTTTCATTCTTACCTTATGCTGGGCACTCTAACTTGTTTTCTGAAAACTTCCCTGACCTGGATCTCCCTCTGCTTCTGCTTGGGTTAAACACTCTCCTTAGTCCTTGTTTGCATCTTATTAGGATATTTAACTTATTGGTTTATAATTGTTCTGATGCATTCTTCCCACTATATGAACACCTTTGTATTTGAGGATCCTAACACAATAATTTCTACATCAAAGATGTTGTCTTCTGTATGAATAGAAAAATATATTATCTTTAATAATTTAAACATAACCTACGTTTGCATAGTAGCTACGAATTTCTAATTACTCTCCTGTCTACTGCATAGCACTCTGGTGTCCAATCTCACTAGATCTCGGAAGCTAAGGAGAAGTAGAACTGGTTAGTCCTTGGATGAGAGGTCGCTTGGGAATACTGGGGGCTATAGTCTTGGGAGAAGGACCTGGCAGGCCACTCCCAAAACAATCAGCCCCTTAAAACCCTATGAATAGCAGAGAAGCACTAACAGTGATGCTGGGCACAGCATGGTGTTGTGTAGTGTTTCTTTCTGTTGTACATAGGATCACTATGAGTCAGACCTGACTCAAGGGCACCTAACGACAACAATTACCCTCCTAGGTAATTGCATTATGGTCATTTGGGAGTCTGTTTTTGAATTGTAATCTAGATGTCACTGAATTCCTAAAATTATACCTGTCCAAAGAGACTTGTCACCAGAGAGAAGATGGATTTAAATTATGACTGAGATTTATTTGTTTTGATATTGGACAAGTCTCTTAATTCTATGAGGAGTAGTTTATACTCATACGAAATGAAGGTAATGTCACTCACCTCTTAACACATTGAAAAGATGAGATGCTTTGTGATTCTCTATGCCAATGGAGTGTTTTTCAAATTCTTCATGCTGTCCACCTTCATTTTTTTGGTCATATATGATAGCACAGTAAAAGAAGAGAAAGAAAAGAGGGTTGAGGGGAGAGAAGGTAATGGACATAACTGTTGAGCACTTTGAGGTGAAAAATGAGAGGAAGTAATTATCAGTGGATTTCAGAACATGATATAACAGGAGTACTGAAGTATTAGAATGAGTCAGCTGGAAAGAGAGGACATACTTGTTAAAGAGAGGTGTACATGGGAATGAAGATCATAGAGAGACCACAATGGGGGAAATGACAAGTTTGAGATATAGCAGTGAGGAGGAATGACCCACAGGTGGGTTGGTATTAACACTGGAGGAGAGATATATAAGAAACTGAGAGGCTGAGAGGAGGAAGAATAATCTATATACTGGAATCATCTGAAACATAAGACAGGCATATAATGTTAGAAATAACATAAGAAGCTTATCAATTAAAATGGTCAAAAATGACCTACATGTTTTACTGGAAGATTGCATTACATAGTCTGAAGATACTGAAACTTAACTTGCTACTCCACGAGTTACCAGTTATATAACATCATGAAACATTTTCTGAGAATTTATACTTCTTGTTTTTAAAATGGATCTAAGAAAA
The DNA here is from genome assembly GCA_007922755.1 of Pedetes capensis. Classification (NCBI taxonomy): domain Eukaryota; kingdom Metazoa; phylum Chordata; class Mammalia; order Rodentia; family Pedetidae; genus Pedetes; species Pedetes capensis. Next base: position 51,845 of record VMDO01008965.1, read on the forward strand.
TCTCTCCTGCACTCCTGAAGTACTTTCAGGGAAAATCATAATAAATAATGTATGAGGTGTGGTTGAAAAATACGATGAAGGTTTTAATTTAAAAAATCTACAATGAAAGACATAGTGCCATTAATCCCCTTAAAAATACTCTCTTTTGGCTTCAAACACACTTCTCCCATTGTTCATGCCACTTTCTAAAGTAGTTCTGGAAGTTCACTTTTGTGAGAGTCTTTAGTTGTGCTATTATAATTGCCTTGATGTTTTGAATTGATTCAAAACATTTGCCTTTCCTAGTCATTTTGACTTTGGGGAAGAATCAGAAATGATAAGATGATAGATCTAGTAAATAAGGTGGATGAGGACACACTGCAATGTTCCTGTTTGACAGAAATTTCCATACCAGGATCTATGTGTAACATGGAGTATTGTCATGATGGAGGGTAAAACTAAAGACAAGAAAGAAGACTTTCAGAACTGCTTCAGAAAGTGGCAAGAATGCTGTATTCAAAGCCAGGGGGAATGTTTTGAAGGGATTTAATGGCAACGTTTCTTTTATTGTAATAATTTTGTTTAACTTAAGCATTTATTTCAGGTTTTGATGACACCTCGTATCTGAAAATTATCTAGTTTAAAGCATGTTGCTGTTAGGTGCAATTGAGGTGAGTCTCGCTCATAGCAGCCCTATGTACAGGAAAATGAACCTCTCCTGGTTTCTGTGCCAGGTACATGATCTTATTTATGTTTAAGCCCATGGTCGCAGACACTGTATCAATCCATCTACTAGAGGGTTTTCTGTTTATTCATTGACCTGCCATTCTCCCAAACATGATGTCTTTCTCTAGGGATTGGTCCCTCCTAACTACATGTCCAAAATATGTTAAGATGCAGTCTAGCCATCCTTGCTTCCAAGGAGCATTCTGGTTGCACTTCTTATAGGACAGATCTGTTAGTATAATGCATGGAGGTTATCAAATGGGTACAGTATTAAATTGACCTTCACAGCCTTATTTTTTCAGATCAATGAAAGTTCACTCAACAGTTTGAACTATCAACATGTGGTACAGAACAGTGAGAGGGCACTTGTGTTCTTTTTTTTTTTAACTTTATTTTCAGCAAGAGGCTGAATGACTTTTGAAAGTGGTTTTCATCCATCTTCTATGTATTATCTGTTTTCAAATATGTCATGATAATCAGCATACATGATAGGTGGTTTTATTTAGTAAATATTTATAAAACCAATGTTTTGGGACTCAAGAAAATATTCACGATATGAGATACTTTTACATTTACATTTTCTTTCCAGTACAACTCAGTCTGCTTTACCATGAACTCTTCCATACTTCCATATTTTATTATAGTTACAAAAAAATACCCAAATTTTCTTATAGCCTACACTATTCTTCATTTATAAAAAAAGTCCTATAGTTTCTCAGGTTCAATTCTGCATCTTTTTATTTAATCAATTAGCAATCTGGTTGAGTTGGTCAATTAAAACAGAAAATCTAGCAAGCAGACAACAACAAAGATGACTAAACTAAAAGATCTGGGCATGCATGATTACTTATGAGATAACTAGTTGGAAGACCTAAAGCTTTGTATTAAATTAGAATTGTATACTTTGAGTCAAAGATCCATGGTTAAGCTCACTTTCATAACAGTGTTAATAGTTTCAAAAGCTTTTAAGATCAAACTAAATATATACGGATTCTAATCTAGTGATTATTACAGATTTAACTTATCTATAGGTGCCAATAGATTTTAGATTCTTAAGGCAAGAGGGGCATGCTACTTCTGTATTTTTATCTCTAGGGACTAGCACACAGTAGGTTAACAGCAAATGTTAATTGCTTTTAATTAAATTAAAGGTAAGTAGAATTTATACAGGATAAAATGATTTTTAAAGTAGACAAAAACCTCCAACCAGACGAATTAATATGTTCAAATTTGAAAGATATTATACCTATGTCAGCCTCAAAACTTGTAGATTAAAAGTTTTATGTCAAATAATTTTGTCTCTGAATTTTAAGCAAGTGACAGCAATGCAAAAATACTTCTAAACATTAAGAATATATTTATGTAGGATGAGTAATTTACCATGTCTGTCACTGAGCAGTAATTTAAATGACCCCTCCATTCGCCAAACATCTGGTATGTCTCCAATAAATAGGGCAGTATAAAAAGTAATATAGAAGAAAAACTTGCTTAGGGGTTTAGGGATATACCTTTGCTGGGCTGGGGATTACGGAAGTATATGCTTTTAATCATGGAAGATTATAAACATACAATCAGAATTTTTATTAAAAAGTATAAATAGCTTCTGAACCACCATTGGAATTTGAAATTGAAGCAGTGTGCTCTAAGGGCAATGTAATTTTTTTAACAATAACAGCTTCTATTTGGTGAGAATTTTTATTTTGCCAGGAATGTTGATAAGCAAATTGTATTTATTAACTTTTGTCCTTATAACAATCTTAAAAGACAGGTATAATTGCAAATTTAATTATGAAGGAAGTATAAAATGTTTAACAAACTGGCCACAGGTCAGAAAATAGAAACTGGTGGAGGAAGATTTGACTTTAGGCCTTGCACATAGTGAGGTACATTTGGTGCTTACCTAGTAGAGTATTTGTGAGACTAAGATAATGATGATGACAGCTGTGATAAATGCTTTGCATGTGCCAGATTATGTTCCAAACACTTTACATATGTTAATATAGTTCATCTTCCCTGGAAACTTATGAGGAAACTGAGGAACAGAGAAGTTACATGATGCGGCCAAAAGGTGCACAGCTAACATGTGAGATCAGGCTCTAAACACAGAATTAGAGTCTTTTGGAAATAAGAGAAATTATTCAGAGCTCCCAGCTCAAAACATGCACACATTGGGCACTGAATACATGTAAGCCCCTTCCTTTTTACATATTCCCTAGTTTAATAGTTTCTTAAATGACTCATGAAGATACCGTGTTAGTACGTACTGGTATATAAAAGAAAAAAATACTAGATAAATGAAGGACAGTCCATCAGATGCCTGTTGTATTTGACATTTCAGATGGTCCATTCACAAGCTATGATTTCCTATATTTAGTTTTACAGAAACATCTGACACAGTCATCACTTCTGGGTTATGTCTGTTTTATAAACTCGTATAGTTTGGGTATCTTCATCTAAATGCCAGGCAATTTGCTGTTATGCTTTGTTTTATGACCTTTCAGTTAGTGTGCAATCTATTTGACAGTGCTCATCCAACACCTGTAGCAATTTTAGCTAATTTAAGAAAGAGTTTCCCTGAGACACTAATTTGGGCTGAATAAATCAAATATAATCCAATACTTCTGCAATGCTTCTATTATCAATTTATCCTTGAATGGTATGACATAAAGAAGCATGTTTTCTGCCATGATTTGTTTCTTTGAAAATCAATGCTAATTCCAGCTCATATTCTATTGCTTTTTTAAAACCTGATTATTTTTATGAATAGGCAGTTCATCATTCTAGTGAGGCTAGAAATAAATACACTTATGGAGGGAGGAATTTTTATACCCCCATCATATTCCAGATCATTGAACTTTAACATTTATCTTCTTGAATTTAGACAAAATTGGTAGAGAGACTTTTGGGGGGATATTTCTTTTGATTTTCATTTTCTGACTTTACCCCACAACTGAGTATTCATGTGCATATTCCTTGTGTCCCTTCAAATATAATATCTGTTTTGAGGACCAGAGGTAATGACTTCTATTACCTTCTATACCTAGCACAGTAAGAACCACATAGTACATATTTAACAACAATAGTGGGATTATGTCCTCAGTTGATTGAGGAATAACATAAAGTTGTGGTTGAGAGCCCATGAGCAGACATCATAAAATCTTGGTTTCAGTCTTCTTTTGATTCCTACTAGTTGTGTAATCCTGGTCAAGATATTTAAACTTTAGCTTTTCACGTGTACATTGGGGCTAATAATGCAACTTACATATGGAGCCAAATAAAACAATTATCCCTGTGGTTGATACATTGTAAGGACTGAAAATCCTATTGATATTAATTATTAATTTTAACATTTTTATTGAGCACCTGCTATATGCTAGTTAGGACCTGAGTTAAGGCTTAGAGAAGTCAACTAGTGTTTGCCTTGAGGAAAAGAGATGCTGAGGCATATAATTGGATATGATTGGTATTATACTCTTTTATATAAAAATATGGCACATAAAGTATCTAAATGCCTTTGAGCATTATGGGAGAATTCAGAGGAAGAGTAGTATTTGAAGTAGCACCTACAGGTGGACTTCACCAAAGGGAAAGAGCAAGGAAATTGCAAGCATTTAACATGATCTAATAACTTGTGTATCTGAAAGCATTTTCACAAAATTTTCATGTTTATTGTTTTGATGTGCCATTGAGTTTGATCTGACTCATAGCTACCCTGTGTACAACAGAAAGAAACCATACCCAACACTGTGCCATGTACACCACCTTTTTATGTTTGAGCCCAATGTTGCAGTCACTATATTTCTTCTCATTTTGCATCATGATACATCAGTAAAAGGAGGTCCCAGGGGCTTTACTCCATTCCTGTCATCAAGGAGGAGACAACTCTTCCCTAGTCATTTTTTGAATGCCTTCCAGCATTCAAAAATGCTGGGCTCATTTTCCAGAGCTATATTTGACAGTTCTTCTCTGCTATTCATAGGGTTTTCAATGGCTAATGTTGTATAAGTGGGCTGCTGGGTCCTTCTCCCTAGTCTGTCTTAGTCTAGAAGCTCAGCTGAATCCTGTCCACCATGGGTGGTATTGCTGGTATCTGAAATACCATTGGCATAGCTTTCAGCATCACAGCAACATGCAATCCCCCACAGCATGACAAGCTGAAGGACACATAGGGGTTTCATGTTTTATGTTAATATATTTATTATATTTATTCTTATATGTGTATTATGTTGTTGTTGTTAGGTGCCATCGAGTCGGTATCCGACTCATAGTGACCCTCATAGGGTTTTCAATGGCTGAGTGCTTCGGGATTGCCTTGGGAGTGGATTGCCAGGCCCTTCTCCCATTTTTGTGGTGCTGGGAATTGAACTCAGGGCCTCAGAGACTACAACACAGTGCTCTACCCACTGAGCTAAATCCCAGCCCATGTGTATTATAGTATATATAATATATTATGTTGTTGTTGTTAGGTGCTGTCAAGTCCTGTCCAACTCATAGCGACCCTCATAAAATTTTCAAGGGCTGATTGTTTCAGGATTGCCTTGGGAATGGGTTGCCACATCCTTCTCCCGTTTTTGTGGTGCTGGGAATCAAACTCAGGACCTCAGAGACTGCAGCACAGTGCTCTACCAACTGAGCTAAATCCCAGCCCCATAATATATTATACATACTCTAATATATATTATATATATTATTATGATTATTATTATATTTATATTATTTAAGAGGTGAGGACCTTCCTTACAACATGCCCTGTTTTATATTCTTCCTTAATTTTCATCTTAATAATATACCATTAAAAAAAAAACCACTTTCTATTGGTGATGGTGGTGGTGGTGGTGGTGGTGGTAGTGGTCATGGTGCTGTGTTTTAATTGGCAACTGCACAGTGATAATGTAAAATCACTTATCCTCTCTTGAGTTTCCTAGGTTATTTATCTATAAAATGGGACTTCTTTCCTGACTCATAAATAATAAATGTGCAGAACCCTAGGACTCCTGCTCTGTGATATGGTGTGGCTTTTGTATGCCAATCATTTCTGAGCCTATCCATGTAGAATCAGAATTACCTTCCAAAAAAGGAAGGAGAGACATAATAAAGTATGATATATACTGACTAGCTGCCAAATCCATACTACAGGATTTATCCACTTACTAAGGATTTTAGTTTGACTACTTTAACAAGATATTTTCTTTCTTATGTGAAATTTCACTAAAATAAGTAGTTCAATTCTAAATACCATAAGATTTTATTGGTATCCAGGTGCTTTATATCTTTTTACTCTGTCTTCTCCCAAGGCATTCCTTTAGCTTCTTGACAAAGTTGGTTCACCCCCACCAGGAACAAATCCTCATCTGTAGGAGAGAGAACAAGAAAGTTTCTTTTAAAGCCACCCCCTGGTAGACAAATCCATCATTCATATTACCTGTCACTGGCAGAACTTAGTCATAAGATCTTAACTATTTGCAGGGGGCACTAAGAAGTATAGTCTACAACCTGGAAACCGTGTGCTCAGCAGAAGCCAGGAGGCTTTATTATTGGAAGGAAGGAAAATGGATGCTAAGGAATAATTGGCAATCTGTGTTTCTTGCATGTTATTACAACAATTCTCAGAAAGTGTTCTTAACATCTACAGTCAATGAATAAGACAGTTGAAATTCAGAGAGACAAAGTTACTTCTTGAAAATCACTTAAATGTGAAATCATAGAAGGATAATTATAACCAAGGCATCATCACACTAGATCCTCAGCACAAAAAGGAAGGGGGCGGGGAAGAGCTACTTAATGTTGTTTTGTAGCCCATCAGAAAACAAGCATCTGCAGCACTCCTGTGCAGGTTTTGCAGGCAATCTTGCAGGAAGGGATATAAAGATTAAATCATTGAAAGTAGTTGCTAGAATTAGGGCCTTGAAAAAAAGGCACAATTTGTTTTCAATTACCTGGTTACACAGGCTTCAAAGATTCTTCTGTATATCCTGAATAGTTGAAGCCTCCTTTTTAAAAAAAAAAAATCAGCGTTAGTTGAATTTTCAGTTTGCGAGAACATCCCTGGGAACACAAGTAATATAAATTTACACGCAAAGCAAATTCAACCCTGAAAATAGGGGGATGACAAGATAATAAAAAATGTAGGAGCACAAAGATTGGACAAGGCCGAGCAATTTGACAAAACTTTGAGGTCAGATGTCCACAAGCCATGAAATTGTTTAAAAATTGCTTGGGGCAAATAAATATATGTTTGGAAAAATTGCTTACACAATGATTTTTGAGTTTCCTGTGTAGGAAAATGATAGCAAAAGATAGGTGACAGGGAAAGTTCTTTAGGGCCAATGACAAAGTGAATAGTAGGAAATGTATTGAGGCATAAAGATAATGTGTTGGGCAGTACATAATCATTTCCTTTGTTCCCCCATAATTCATGTGCAAAATTTTCTAAGCAGCCTCCAAAATTACCACTTTCAAGTGCTAAATTTTTTCAGTCAGCTGTCTATTTTCATCTTAGAATTTTTTATTTAATTTTATTTTACATTTCTTATTATGTAAGACTTCCAGTCCAGTGGCTTTGACATTTGCCTTTTACTTCCACTCTTTCCCTTAAAGAAGGGTTTCCTGGAGGCTTTGGTGGGAAGTAATTTTGGAGATAATTGGAGAGATTATTTTAACAATAATATTCAACACTATAAACCAGGAATCTGAAAATAGGCCTTATACAGTAAGCAACATGATTTAAAAAGAATTTGATGTCACACAATACATATCTTGAACTTAGGTATTCTATCAAATTGTGTCCATGGACCAAAATCTCCCCAACGCTCCTTTCTCTCATAATGACCCCTAGCAACCACCATTCTACTTTCTACTTATATGACTTCAATTTTTTAAGATACCACATATAAATGAGATCAAATAATATTGGCTTTTCTGTGGCTGGCCCATATCATAACATGGTGAGTATAATTAATAACAAGATGTTATATTTTGAAAATCACTAATAGAGTACATGTGAAGTATTTTCATTCACACACAAATATGCATTTGAGGTAATGCATATGCTAGTGGCTCATTTGATCCATTTCATACATATACACATTTAGAAGCATCATATTTATACAATAAATATATACAAGTTTTGTCAATACAAAAATAAAAGAATTCCATTTGCTATCTGAATGTTGTTGTTGTTAGGTGACATCAAGTTGAGTCCAACTTATAGTGACCTCATGTACAACTGAATGACACACTCTGAAGTACTGTGCCATCCACATGATCTTTTTAAAGTTTAAGCCCATTGTTGTAGGCACTGTGTCAATCCACATGGTTGGGGGGTCTTTCTTTTTGTTGTTGATTCATCACTTTCCCAAACATAAGGTCCTTCTCCAGGTCTATCTTGGCAACATGTCCAAAATAGATAAGACATAATCTAGCCATACTTGCTTCCAAGGAGCCCTCTGGTTGCACTTCTAGAAAAGATCTGTAAGTTCTCTTGGCAGTCCCTGGTATATTCAATATTCGTCTCCAGCACCATAATTCAAAACCATCAATTCTTCTTTTGTCTCCCTAATTTACTGTCCAGCTTTCACAAGCATATTATGTAACTGAACGTACCACGACATGAGTTAGACATGTGCTAGTCTTCAATGTAACATCTTTATTTTCAAAACTTTAAAGAGGTCTTCCCCAACAGCTTTTCCCAATACAATGTATCTTTTGATTTCTTGATTGCTTCTTCCATGATTGTTTATTATGGAAACAAATAAAGCAAAATCTTGGACACCTTCAATCATTTCTCCGTTTATCCTGAAGTTGCATACTGGTCCAGTGTAAGGATTTTGTTTTATTGACATTGAGTGGCAATCCATACTGAAGGCTGTGGTCTTTGATCTTCAGTAAATGTTTCAAATCCTATTCAGTTTCAGCAAGCAAAGTTATGTCATCTGCATAATGCAGTTGTTAATGAGTCATCCTCCAATCCTGATGCCACATTCTTCTTCATATAGTCCAGCTTGTCGGGTTATTTACTTAGCATAGAGATTTGAAGAGGTTCGGTGAAAGGATACAGCCCTAATGTACATCTTTCCTGACTGGAAAACACTGTTTCCTTGTTCTGTTTGAACGACTGCTTCCTGGTCCATGTACAGATTCCTCATGAGTACAATTAAGGGTTCAGTATACCCTTTTTTGCAGTGTTATACATAATTTATTGTGATCCACACAAATGCCTTTACATAGTCAATAAAACATAGACATCTTTCTGATATTCTCTGCTTTCAGCTGTTATCCATCTGACATTAGCAATGATATCTCTGGCTTCAGACCCTCTTCCAAATCTGGTTTGATTTTCTGGCAGTTCCATATAAACATACATCTGTAGTCGCTCTTGAATGATCCTTAGCAAAATTTTACTTCTGTGAGATATTAATGATTTTGTTCAATAGTTTCTGAATTCAGGTGGATTCCCTTTCTTGGGAATGGGCACGAATATAGATCTTGTCCAGGCAATGGGCCAGGTTACTGCTTTTCAAATCTCTTGGCATAAATAAGTGAGCACTTTCAGTGCTGCATTTGTTTGACAAAACATCTCTATTGGTATCCCATCAATTCCTGAAGCTTTGTGTTCCACCAATTCCTTCCAGGGAGCTTCCACCTCTTCATTCAGTACCATTAGTTCCTGGTCATATGCAATCTCTTGAAATGTTTGGTCATCCACCAGTCCTTTTTGGTATAATGAACTGTGTATTCCTTCCATTTTCTTTTGATGTTTCCTGAATCATTTATTATTTTCCCTGTAGAATCCTTCACTATTGCCACTTGAGACTTGAATTTTTTCTCCAATCCCTTAAGCTTGAGAAAAACAGAACATCTTCCATTTTGGTTTTCTATCTCTGTTCTTTGCATACGTCATTATAATATTTGATTATATCTTCTCAAGCTGCCCTTTGAAATCTTCTGTTTAGTTCTTTAACTTTGTCATATCTTCCTTTTACTTTAGCTGGTCAGTGTTTGAGGGCAAGCTTCAGGGTCTCTTTTAACATGTAATTTGACATTTTCTTTTTTTCCTATCTTTTAAATAACTTTTTACTTTCCTCATGAATAATGTCTTTGCTGTTGTGCCACAACCTGTCTAGTCCTCGATCATTAGTGTCTAACTCATGAAACTTGTTCTTCACATGGTCTCTGAACTCAAGTGGGATATACTCAAGGTCATACCTTGGGTCTCGTACATTTGTTCAAATTTTCTTCAATGTCAGTTTGAACATGCATTTGAGCAGTTGATGGTCTAATTTACAATCAGCATCTGGTCTTGTTCTGACTTTTTATTTGAGGTTTTCTATTGTCTCTTTTCACAAATGTAGTCAATTTTGTTCCTGTATGTTCTATTTGGTGAATTCCATGTGTATAGTCACTATTTATATTTGTGAAAGAATGTATCTGCAAAGAAAAGTTTGTTGGTCTGATAAAATTCTATCATGCGATCTCTAGCATCATTTCTGCCAGCAACATCATGTTTTCCAACTACTGAGCTCCCTTCTTTGTTTCAAACTTTTGCATTCCAGTCACTAGTAATTATCAGTACATCCTAATTACATGTTGGATCTATTTCAGACTATAGCAGCTGGTAAATATCTTCCCTATCTTCATTTGAAGCCTTAGTAGTGGGTGTATAAATTTGAATAATAGTCATATTAACTTGCTTTCCTCATAGGCGTATGGATATTATTTTATCACTGACAGCACTGTATTTCAAGACAGATCTTGAAATGTCATTTTTGCTGATAAATGTAACCCTATTTCTCTTTAATCTTTCTTTCCCAGCACAGTAGACCATATGATTATCTGATTCAAAATTTTGAATACCAGTCCATTTTAGCTCACTGATGCCTAGAATGTTGAAGTTTATGTATTCCATTTTCCTCTTGAAGATTTCTAATTTTACTAGATTCATTCTACATACATTCCACGTTCCAATTATTAGTAGATATGTGCAGTTGTTCCTTCTCATTTTGAGTCATACCATATCAACGAATGGAGGTCCCTGAAGCTTTACTCCACTGGCATCATTAAGGTACACTCTACTTTGAGAAAACAATTCCTCTCTAGTCGTTTTATAGGTTCCTTTAAACCTAGGGAACTTATTTTCTGGCAGTATATCTGACAGTGTTTCTCTGCTATTCATAAGGTTTTCTGTGGCCAGTTGTTTCGGGAGTAGGCTGCCATGTCTTCCTCCCTAGTTTGTCTTGGTCTGGAAGCTCAGCTGAAACCTTTGCACCATTGGTGACCCTACAGTTATCTGTAATGCCTGTGGCATAGCTTTCAGCATAAGAGCAAGAAGCAAGCCCCCACATATGATAAGCTGACAGACAAATGAGGGAATGGATTAATAACAACACAAAAAGAATGATAATTCACAATCTCACATTTCCATTATATCTTCTATACCTTCTTATGTTTCCCCTGAATGTCCCCATTCTCCAAAAAGCAAAATAATCAGAATCCTTGTCTAAGTAGCCTTTGGAATTGTTCTTTTCTGGGCAATAACCTATATTAGAATAACTAATATTTTTGAAACCCAACAATATGTTAATTTTAAGTGTGCATTAAGTAAAACTAAGTAAAATATTTAATCATGATAGAAAAGTGGAGTTAGGCTTTATTGACATTATATTGCGTATTTTGTAACATCCTCATTTTGAATGATTGTTATCCTATTTCTGAGAATATCTTAAATTATCACTATTTAACCTAGTATTTTTGGTAACACTCTGCTAATATGCTATCGTGTCCATAACAAAGTACCACAGGTTGAAGGGCTTAAATAACATAAATTTATTTTTTTGCCGTTCTTGAGGATGTAAGTCTAAGATCAAGGTGTCAGCATAGTTGATTTCAGGTGAGAATATTTTTCCTGACTTGCCAAAGGTCATCCCCTCTTTGTGTCCTTACATGACCTTACTTCTGTGTATGTGTGGAGGGAGGGAGAAATCTCTCATGCCTCTGCCTCATATTACAAAGGTATCAGTCCTATTGAATTAGTGCTTCATCCTTAGCCTTATATATCCTTATAGACTTTATCTCTAAATACAATTGAGAATTAGGACCTCAACATGCAAATTTTGAGGGAACAAATTTTAATCCATAGAAGACTGTACCTCCCCAAGACACTAGAAGAAAATAAATCCATGTCCTGAGTTAAAGAGGGCAACGATTTTCAAAATATCTTAACATGAGCCACTTTATCATATTTATTACTTGTCACTTTAGAAATCATGAAGGAGGATTTCAGCACTATAATGCATGGAACAAAATACTTTTTTATGATGATCGTCCAATGGCCAAAGGAGAATCAATAACCATTTGCATGTATGAAGGCCTCACAAATACACAAATCGTTGAAAAAATGAGGAATGAGGAAGAAGAAATGGGCTGTAGGAACTACATTTGTTTCATTTCCTACTCTTTTGGCATAATTCACCTATCTTTGTACTCCTTGGCTAACGTGCAAAAAGCAACTTCTTACTAATACCTTTCATTGACTTACTGTCACTGTTGTGATACTCCTATTGTTCCTTTGTCTCTCACATTCTCAGTCTGAGACATTTAATCCTACTCAACATTGTTCCAATTCACTGTACATGTTTACTGAAACTTCCACTAGACATAATACTTTTTAGAAAATGTTAAAGTATAAAAATGGATTCAGTTTTTAGAACTACTTATTTATAAAACAATTCACCAATATTTTCTGAGAACATATGTTGTGGCAAGTGTTTTACATTCTTCTTCTCATTACATTCTCATAACAGTCCTAAAAATTATGATTTTCATTATTTCCATACTCTTTAGGTATCGAGCTGGGATCTCTTTCATTTGGCCAGTATCCATCATTAATTTTCTACTTTCACATGTCAAAATAACAAGCTCCATGCATTCTCTAAGTTATAACTTATGATATAAAAATAAAGGCATACATTGTGAAAGATTGAGTCAAATCTGAATTCTGGTGATAGCAGGGTACCACAGCAAGTGACTAAGTCCCATTTAGTGGTAAGCATGCATCAGATTAGCTGGTTTCATGCTAGGGTGGATTTTCTCTTGATATTAAGTAATTGTCTTCTAGCACTGCAAAGCAGAATGTCCATGAGTTTTTCTGCAGACCTATCATCTTCCCAAAGGGAACCTGTAACCTACGCAATGTGGCCTGCTCATTTGTCTTATAGTGGCTGCACATAAAGGTCTCCCTTTATCCAAGCACCCTGCAATTTTGCCTATGAAAACAAGTGTTTGCAATGAAAGAATATTTTAGGCATATAACAGTAGATTCGTGTTTTTAATCACCTTTGACAAAACATCTCACTATTCATTTAGGGTAGCTTGAATAAGGTTATCTTCAAGCTGACTCTGTTAAATATAATCTACAAGTTATTTTAAGCAACTACAGATTTAATATTCTTTACCTGAAATATTTAGGACCTGAAGTGTTTCATATTTCATTTTTTTTTTTTGCATTTTAGAATATTGGCATAGACCTTACTGATTGAGCATCCCTAATATAAAAATCCACAATCTGAAATGCTGCCAAATCTCAAATTTTTTGAGTGTCAAGTTAGTGTTAAAAAAGTTTTAGATTTCAGGGCATTTAGGATTTTGGATTTCCACATTAAGTATATTTAATCTGTGTTGTATCATATTATGTTATATTCACTTATAATAATAATATGTTACATTCATACCACCTATGTTATGTAATGACATAGTTGTGTTGAATAAATGCCTACTGTGTGATTGGAATTATACTAAAATGAGAAACTAACAAATCCTAATCCTAAAGAAAATCCTGAATCCTAACAAAAATCTGAATGTTAAATATTTGTTACCTCCATTTAAAGATGCAGAACCAAGGCATGGAGAGGTTAAATATCTTTTCTAGTGCTACAGACCTTATAGATGGCAGACAAACCTGGGACTTAAAGCCATGACTGATAGAATACAATTTTGACATGTTCTACCATTAGCCTGTAATTTCTAAGATGAGTTTTGACTTTTCAAAATTATGAAATATAGTCACAGGTGACAACAATTAGTTTCTAATCTAGTGTATGGAAAAGATTTATTTGTTCTCTTCACTATTCTATTTATTTCTTAAGGTTCAAATTACTTTATATGTTTATGATTTAAGTGAAAACATGCCATTTTGTATATGTTAGACATTTTCATTTTCTGAATAAAAGAATGCAAGACAGAAATTGAGATTAGAATATTCTAAAAATGATTAAAAGAAAAACAATTGTACTTTGTGTTTCTGAAAGTTAGGAATTTGACTTAAAACCCTGGGCTTGCCATTCATCCCCGTGCTTATATGTGGTCTCAGAATCACTGTGCAAATCTTGTGAATGGCACATTTTGGCATTTTTGAGAGCATATTTTCTGGTCTGTGGGCTTGGTTTCCAAGTGAGTGTGCATTTCGATATGAGTATCCTTGGTCTGCTTTTTCTTTTCCTCCTACAGAGATTATTTTATTTCCAACAAAGTCTATAATGAAGTAAGGATGGCTCCTGATATTTAAGAGAATCAAAATCCTGCTTCAATAGAATTTAACATTAACCTTTCTACTTGTGCAATATTCTGTCATCCTGAGGTCCCTCTGCACACTTATTTTTCTGACTAAAACCATAAGCACTCTCAGAGCCAATTTTCAAAAAAAATTTTTACTTTGAAATTGTTATTTGATCAGCGGCCTCAAGATCTGAAGAGGATTACATTTTTCCCCCTTTCTTGTTTCTCGAACTAGCATAAATAATCCTCTTTGTGATAATACCCTGTCTCCCAGAGCGCTTGTTTATCATAAGAGGACTCTTGTTTCCATGGACTAATGGGCTCAGAAGCTTGGCTGACTTTCTGATGCAAATGTCAGACAGGATCCATGTCTTTGCTTTTCCAGCCAAATTGCTTGGTTTTTATAACACTATGCTTGATTTACAAGGATTTTGAAATATTAAAATTGCCCCCTATATTAAAAGAAATGCAACGTGTAGGTATTTTAGCATAAAACATTAATAAGAATAATTTATAGGGGAAATGGGTTGCAGGGTTTTGGCAAATGTTTAATTCTTTGAGCGAAATATGGTAGTGTCAAAGAACAATGCTGACATTCTAGAGGGAGGTGCATATATTGAGGGATAACTAGAGGTGATCCCAAGAGAATATCATCATTTCTTAGTTTGGATTAAAATAATTCCTGCCAAAATAGAAAAAGAAAACAGAAAAAAGAACACAGGAAATCAAATTATTTTTGTTTTTCTATAGTATGTTTTGACATGACTCGATGACATCCAACAACAACAACATAGTATGTTTCTTTAATTTTTATTGCTAAGTTGACCACAATAACTATGAACCTTATACATGCTTAAAAATAGAACTTCTATTCTAGGCATTTAATTGGGGGACATAGCTGTGTTTTTCTAGGAAGTGAGGGGGATTGAGAAGGGAGTTAAGTTATTGTACATATCCAACGTTCCAGGAGCAAGGACAGAAAGCTTAAATGGAGTTTTAGATTTCATTCTTTTCATTTAGCATGAGAACTGGATATTAAGGTTCACATATCATTGGCTGAATAATAGAAGTCAGGGAAGTAAAATGACATGCCTAACATCGCACAGCTAGTAAACTTTGGTCTAACTATGCAATCAGACGTTGTGTTGAGGAGAAAGGGAGAACAAAATAAAACAATACATTGCTATGAAAAGACTATTTTATATATAGTTTAAAATACCAAAATACATAACTATGTGCAATTAGTAACTAATTACATTTTTCCCCAAATAGGTGACATTATTTCAACCACAGTTGGTATATTGGTGCTGTGGGTATAGGAAGTGGGTTCTGCCAACATAATTTGTATCCTCCATAGAAGTTTCCATAATGGCTTTATGTAAGGACTCAATGGTTTTATGACCTCAAGGTCATAGGGAAACTTTCAAGAAGCTTTAAAAAAATGATGTCTATTGGGACACATGGTACAAAACTTAGAACAGAAGATGGAAAGGAGAAAAAGAAAAAAATAGAGATGGAATAGAACACCAAGAATAGGAAAATTGACGCATGGAAGGAGAAAGTGTTGATTTAATCCAAAGCCCTAAGGATGTAAGCTATTTCTGGGTGATATTATAAATTTGTATCAGATCATTGTAAGGGAAGTGAACAAATGCTAAAGGCCAGCCTTGGTTCTGAACAATGAATAGGCAGAATTCGATGACTTCAAGGAACTCAAGTGTTGAGTGGGTGTGACAATCAAAGAATATGTGATGATCCCAGGATGAGGAAAGCAAGGAATGTCTGTGGGAGAACACAGAACCTATAACCCCAATATAAAATGCCAGGAAAGGATTCCCAAATGGATAGACAGTTAAACTGGGCTGAGTCCAGAGGGCTGAGAAAGAGTTAGAGAAGGGTAGGTAGATTAGAGAGGGCACAGAAAAGTGTTCCAGGGGCATTCTTTGATGTATATTGTTGTTAAGGTGCCATGGAGTCTGGTGCGACTCATAGTGACCCTCATAGGGTTCTCAATGGCTGATTGTTTTGGGATTGCTTTGGAAGTGGATTGCCAGGTCCTTGTCCAGTTCTTTGATGTGTAGTATCCCATAAATGAGGGTGGAATGGTACAGTCTAGGAGAGGTGTTTTAAAATTCTTGGAGGGCAGAGTGACAGGACACAGTAAACACGGGGCATGACTGAGAATGTCAGCAGAGGTTAGCCACTCCTTTATTAAGGAAAACAAAATTATCACCCTCACCAATATATTATTCATCTATTTGCTATTTCACAAACATTTTTTATATGCTAGGCACTCTGCCATTTAATGAGGGTTTTTTTTTCCCAAAAAATATACTATTTTATCAATTTCTAGAAGATAACAACACATCTTTATTTATTTTTATATTGTATCATAGCCTGAAAATTACAGTATATGAAAATTATTATTCTATATATATGAACATATATGTATACATATTAAATACTTATTCAATGACCTTGATATTATAATTGAGTATAAATAATATCTAAAGATCAGAAAGGAAAATTTTTAAAAATCATGAGAAAATTAAGGAAATTTATAATAGCATCATGAAGTATAAATTAATTAGGGAACAAAAATGTACAAGACTTGTACATTAAAAAGTACAAGACATCATCGAAAGAAAATTAAATTGACCCAAATAAATGGAAAGACAATTAATATTTATGGATTAGAAGATTAAGTATTGTTAAGATGGCAAAACTTTCAAATTTAATTTATAGATCTAAGGCAATTTCTAGCAATTTTTATTCTTTTCTTTTTCCAGAAAGTGGTCATCTCTAGCCAATCATGGAAGTATATGCCTGTAATCCAAGCTCTTGGTAGGCTCGAGCAGTAGGGTTGAGTTCAAGGCCAGCCTGAACTCCATAGTGAGTTCCAGGCCAGCTTCAAAGTGAGACCCTGTCCAAAAAAAAAAAAAAAAATAGGAAGGAAGGAAGAAAGAAAAGTTGTAAGAATAAGACTTCTTAATTTTCTACAAAGCTACTGCCATAAGTATAGGCATATAGATCAACAAAATAAACTTGAAAATTCAGAAATAGACACATTCATGGTCAATTGATTTTTGATGTGGGTACCAAGATTATTCACTGGGGGAAAATAGTCTTTTTAATTAGTGTTTCTGGGACAACTGGATACCTAAATGCAAAAGAATAAAATCAGACCCTATCCTCATGTCATATAAAAAAATTAACTTAAAGTGGATCAAAGTCTTGAGATAAAGTTATAAAACTCATAGAAGAAAACAGGAATAAAAATTCATAAGCTTGGGTTAAATTAGGCAATGATTTTTTTCTTTATTTTAAAAATTTTATTAGTAATTTTTAAAGTTAGCGTAGAACCTAATGTGCTTCATTATGACATTTCAACACATATCATTGTATAAGGCAATGATTTCTTAACCTTTATGGCTGAATATAGATAAATTGAGCTTAATTAAACTTTTAAATAGGTAAAAACCTTTATGTTTCAAAGAACATGACCAATAAAATGAAAAGGCAGTCCACATATACGTGAAAATATTTGCAAAAATATTTGTGTATCTGGCAAGAGATTCATGTACAGAATGCATATCAATACAAAAGACAAATTATCCAGTGAAGTAATAAAATATATATATTTTAATGGAGGAAGGAGTTGACAAGAAAAATGTAGCCATGACCCACCATACATATTGGTTTTGATCCTGAAACACACTGGTTATTATTTTTTCTTCATCAAAAGTAGACATAGTGTTTAATTCATAGCACACTATCAACAAATTCTAGGTAGTTACAGGATTGAATAAAAAGGAATGAAAAACATGTAGCTATCTTTTTATTTGTAAGATAGAGGAAGGCAAATTTCTCATAGAAGCAATGTGAAAAATTACCCAAGGTTATATCAGATTTGTGGGTTTTAACATTTTTGTCTGTGAAAAGATTATACCATTAAAAGGCTAATGGAAAACTAGAAAATCACTACATAAGCATATATAACATATTTAAAGTTAATATCAATTGTAAATAAAGACTTCACACAAATTGAAAAGTGAAAAGCCCTGTAATTCATTAGTTTAATCAACTTCAAAAGTCACTTACCATCAAAGAATGCAAGATAAATAATACTCTGATTTTCACTCATCATTAATTCAACAAAATTTTCACTAGTTTTTACCTGGTAAGTTTTATTTTTAGAAAATTGAAAATAGATCATCATCTTTTTCCTTGGAGAATTTTTAATTTTGTGTAAAAAATGACAGAGAGAGAGACAAAATCCCATTGTGTGTAGTTGTGCCAGTTATGTTGTGTGTGAAGTGCTCTGCTTGAGATGCAAGTGGGCCCCTAAAATCCACACAATTGTCGTTGTTGTTAGGTGCCATCAAGTTGAGTCCGACTCATAGAGAGCCTATGTGCAACAGAATGAAACACTCCCCAATTCTGTGTCAGGCACACGATCTTATTTATGTTTAAGCCCATTAAATAAGATCAAGATGAAAGTGGGCCCCTAAAATCCACACAGTTGCGCCACCCTTAAAGCCATAAACCCTGGTATGAGCTACCATTATATAGTAAAATTACACATTACAAGTACTTTATTTAGGCTAATGGAGGCTGATGAGACATGCACACAAAAAAGTACAATGTGGGTGGAATATGGGGAGTATATGGGAGGATTTTTAGAACACTGTGATAGCACAATCTGATGTTTGAGGAAAGGATTCTGGAAGAAAGAGTCAGGAGCAGAGTTCTGAAAAATAAAGTGGAGTTGATGTCATTAAAAAATATGCATGTTGTTGTTGTTAGGTGCCTCAGAGTCGTACCCGAGTCAGCGACTCTCAAAGGGTTTTCAATGGCTAATTGTTTTGGGTTTGCCTTGGGAGTGGGTTGCCCTGTCCTTCTCCCATTTTTGTGGTGCTGAGAATTGAACCCCAGACCTCAGAGACTCCAGAATGGTATGCTACCAACTGAGCTAAATCCCAGCCCTCCCAAAATATGCATAGGTAACAGAAAATGTAATGTTCTAGAAGTAAAAGATTGGGTGGCACATTCAGAATGACTGGACTTTAGTGTATAAAGAAGGTGTCATCAAGTGTTTGACACTGGGACAGTAAGGAGTAAAAAGATAGGGAAGATTTCACAGACTAGGAGTTTGGGGGAGGGTAATAGCGCATACAGGTTTCCAAGCAGAAAAGTGACACAGAGATTTGGGTTTGGGGGAAATTTAACTAGGTACACTAAAGAGAATAGATTGATAAGATAATGGTCTTAGAAAAGGATTAAATGTCTGCCGATTTTCTCTGTCCCTCTGTACATTTGTTCTTCATGACCTTCTTATCTCTTGCTGTAGTACAGGCCTGAGTTCTGTGCGACAGCCTTCTGCCCCAACTAGATATTCTTTCTCCCACCCACTCATGCTTCTTATACATTGTGTAAGCTGATAGTTGTCTTAGTGATTTTATATCATAAATCCAGGTACATAAAAATTTGAATCTGACCAAAATTCATTGTTCTTAACCACAAGTTCCTGGGAGAAGGAACTTGGTTAAGTCAGATGGTTTTGGAGGATTTGTGACATGCAGGCAGCCATAAGTACAGACTGGTACTCTCATTAGACCCAAAGCTGACTCTAGCTCTACCCATTTCAAGGAATGTTGTTGTTGTTAGGTGCCATCGAGTCGGATGCAACTCATAGCGATTCTTATAGGGTTTTCAATGCTGACTGTTTCAGGATTGCCTTGGGAGTGGATTGCCAGGCCCTGCTCCCATTTTTGCGGTGCTGGGAATTGAACTCGGGACCTCAGAGAATGCAGAGCAGCACTCTACCAACTGAGCTAAATCCCAGCTTCAAGGAATGAGGATGGAGTAATTCTTAGGGGAAAATGAGGCTTTTAAGAGTGAATCTTTAGCATACCTATGCACCTAAATGGGAGAAGGACCTGGCAACCCCCTCCCAAAAATCAATCCACCATTGAAAACCCTATGAATAGCAGGGAAGCACTGACAATAGTGTCTCACCTGTTATATGTTCCTATGAGTTAGATACCTACTGGGCAGCACCTAACAACAAACAACAACTACATGCACCTAAAATATACTGTATTAAAGAAGGCAGAAAGCTGATCTTATAGTCAAAATGTTTGCATACCTCCCTCTGCCAAGTTTATGTGTTGAAACCTGATCACTAATGTGATAGTATTGGGACAGAGGCCTTTGGGGGTAGAATAGGCCATGAGAGTGAAGCCCTCCTGAATGGGATTAGTGCACTTATAAAAGAGGCGTCAGAGAAGTATGTCTTCTTTTCTAGATTGTGAGGACACAGTGAGAAGGCATCACCTATGAACCAGGGAGCTGGCCCTCACCAGACAAGTTTTGCAGCACCTTGATCTTGGACTTTGAGTCTTCAGAGCTGTAAGAAATAAATTTCTGTTTTTTATTAGCCACTCACTTTATAGACTAATTTTATATCAACACAAACACTCTGTATTGCAAAAAGAAGAAGAAAAGGAAAGTAGGTCCAAGAAGAGAGATGAGAGAAAACAGAAGGAGCATCAGGACAAGGGTGGATATAATTATGAAACACATTGATGAAAACTGTCTGAAATACACGGACAATTTTAACATTATTTACATTTGATCCAATAATTTCCCTTTAGCATTCTGTGTGATCCAGGTGCATCATGTGTTTCAGGAAGCTGGAATCTTACTACTTCCTCTCTACTTGTCTTCTAGACTCACTTCAAGTTCATCCAGATCTACTTTCTGTATGCCAGCACCATTAATATGCTCAAAAGTTATTTATCTAGGCTTTGCTTGCAATTTTTCTCTTTTGAACTTATTTTTGTGCTTTTCTTGTTGCTAAAATATCTCTTTCTGAACCCATTTTTACATGTTTACAGCACATTCCTTCATTATTTTAAGAAGCAAAACCTGGCATCAACTACAGAAATGTTCACATTCTAGGACACATAGAACATTCTTCTTCCATGGCACTTTCCATACTCTTCTCATTTCACTTAATTATGGCTACATTAAAGACCCAGTTTTTATGTACCAATCTCACCAGACTATTCATTCTTAAAAGATAAGGGCTATGTCTTATTCATCTTCATAACCTTGAAGACTATTTACATGCTATATTTTTAGTTGACAATAAATATTTGTGGAATGAGTTTAATGATGGATGATTATAATCAAATATATTGAGAAGGATTTGGGTAGAGATATTAATTTCTGTCTTCATTTAGAAAAATTGGAATTTGAAGAGGTAATAAGAGGAAATAAAAAAGTGTCATTTGGAGCCTAATAAAGGGAGAATGACATAATGAGGGAAAAGAAAAATAAACGTTACCTATTCAAAGGACCAACCAAAAGAAGGGAAAATAATCACAGAACCGGCAGGATAAATAGAAAGCAGTATTAGATAACAAAATTAAATTGAAATAGATCAGTAATAAAAATGAATGTAATCTCTAGTTAATAGAAAGTGATACTGAGAAAGAATTTAAAAGGATATACATCTGTAGTGGTTACAAAGCACATTCCTAAAAGTGAAGGAAATGGAAAACTTGAAACTAAAAGAATTAAAAATGACATAAGTATTTTTAATACTTTAAAACTATTATGATAATTTTTAATATTTTTGGCTTATTATTACAATAGAAGTCTAGGGGAAAACTTTCTATGCAAACAAAGTGATTAAATAAGTTGTGATAAATTAATACAACTCATACTAAACAAGACTGAAAACAAATGAACCTTTGACATGTATAACAACTTTAGGTGAATCTTGAAAGCATGAGGTTGACCTCATGCTTGAAAGAGTATTCCAAATAAAAATATGATTTCATTTATATAAAGTTTAAAACATGCAAATCCTAGCAATCAAATTCTTTAGGATAACAATATAAAGAAAGAAAAAAGAATGATATGCACAGAGTTCCTGCCAGAGAGTACTTATTATATGGAGTAAGAAAATGGGGATTAAGAATATAAGTGACTGACTTCAGGTATGTTGGCAACATTCTCTTGTGCTTGGTAGGTTCACTGGTCATCCATCCAATAACATTCTTTAATCCAACCTATAAATCATACATATGTAGTATTTAGAATATACTGTTTTATAGATGTACAGTATTTTGTGACAATATATTTCAAACTTGAACCTGAGGTTCAATCTTTTCTCTATTTATCATGAAGTTGCATACTAAGCCACTTGTAATGATTTTTGTTTTGATGATGTGGAGGTGCAATCCATACTGAAGGCTATGTTTTATGATCTTCATCAGTAAGTTTCAAATCTTCTTCATTTTCAGTAAGCAAAGAATACAGTTTCCCTCTATGTAAAATACATTTATATGAGAGAGTTGGAAAGAAATACCCAAGTGTCTCAATAGTGGATGTCTGTTTATATGTAGTAAGACTGTGGCTGCGTCCTCTTTTTCTTTATGCATTTCTAGAGTTTCCAGCTATTATAAAATAATGATTTTTAAATTAAAAGCAATAAATTATAATCAATAGCAAAAGGATTGTAAGACACCAGAAAGTGGCTAAGTTTTATAGGCTCTTGAATAGTACGTATTTTGTCTGTTTGCTTGGTTAGCCTGGAAGTGTGATAATGGTAAATGTCTACTACTTAGTAAAGATATTTTCTGAATGGTACATGAC
Source organism: Pedetes capensis (assembly GCA_007922755.1). Classification (NCBI taxonomy): domain Eukaryota; kingdom Metazoa; phylum Chordata; class Mammalia; order Rodentia; family Pedetidae; genus Pedetes; species Pedetes capensis. The sequence goes on from VMDO01008965.1 coordinate 74,765, forward strand.
AGGTGGCCTGGGTTCATTGTAAATTCACAAGGGAGACAATCCTTTGAACTTCCTTGAGGGCACATGAGTCTTATAATTGAGCATATCTCTTGAAGGAACTCTTAAATTGTAATAAAGATGCTGGCTCTTGTAAAGAATAAGCCTTTTATGACAAGGTAACTCTCACACCTACACAATGCTCATCTTCTTCCCTCACACTTTAACTGTTCCCAAAGGAGGGTAAAGAAGGCAGCTTCCACACATCTCTGAGGATGCTTAGATGCACTGCTTCTAGTATTCTCAATCAGGAGAAACATCTAATCCTTCTTTTGGAGCAAAACTCCAAATCAGATTTTGTATTTCCCATTGAATAATAAATGCTGGTACTATTTTATGCCAGTTTTCTTTATATATGCATTTTTCTTTGAGAGAAACCATAATGTTGTTGTTGTTGTTAGGTGCTGTGTCAAATAACAACTTTATGCTCCAAGAAACTGTAATACTCAGTATTAAAAATGTAAAAAACTTGTTTTAAGGAAGCCTAGTTTTTGGATTGGGTTGGAATTTAGCTCAGTTGGTAGTGCGCTGCTCTGCAGTCTCTGAGGTCCGGAGTTCCATTCCTGGCACCACAAAAATGGGAGCAGGACATGGCAATCCACTCCTGAGGTAATCCCCAAATAATCAGTCATTGAAAACCCCAGGAGGATTACTATGAGTTGGACACAACTCAATGGCACCTAACAACAACAACAATAACAAGTTTTGGATTGTTGCAGCCTAGAAATTATTGTGGAATAGAATCATCTTCATTCCTATCTAGTGTCTTTAAGTTACACAAAGAAGAGTTTATAGATTTAAGGTTGGTTTAAGGTTGATTTCCTCAGGACAGCACTGAGAAGATGTGTTAATTTCTGGGTTTCACTTATGATTTGAAGCACAATAGAGGTAATAAACACCACTCCAAAATCACTTTCTGTCTTTCTTTGCACTTTGTGGAAAAGGTAAATTCACAAATAATAAGAAGTAAGAAATAAGAACGGATACTCTTCATTACTTCCAAAAGAGTTCTGTAAGTGATTAATTTCTCTTGACTAAATGTAGATGGTTTGAAAGAACAAACATAATGAATGTGCTCTGTGATTAGAACTCAAACATCTTTGCACCATTATTTTAATCTTAGAATATTTGACTGAAAGAACAAATGTAATGAGTGTGCGCAGTAGTTAGAACTCAAATATCTCAGGACTATCATTATAAACTAGAATATTTGGTTGAAATGATCATCTAATGTAGAAATATCTCAATTAAAACGATTAAATACACATTTCTTCCCAATTATGGTTGGTTACTTTCTTTCCTTTCTTTCTTTCTTTCTTTCTTTCTTTCTTTCTTTCTTTCTTTCTTTCTTTCTTTTTTCCTTTCTTTCTTTCTTTCTTCCTTTCTTGCATATATTCATTGTACAAAATAATGAGTTTCACTGTGATATTTTCATATATGTATACTATGTATGTTGATTATTTTTACTCACCATTTATACCCTCTTGCCCCTCCCTTCCCCCTTCTGCTATTCCACTTTCTCTTTCCAAATAGTGTGCTTCTACTTTCATGACTTACTTTTTCTTAAATCTATATTTCACATATGGAAGAAAATATGTGATGTTTGTCTTTCTGAATCTGACTTAGTTGACTTAACATGATGATCTACAGTTCCATCCATTTTATCTGCAAATGGCACAATTTTGTTCTGCTTTATGGCTTTGTTTTTGGCTCCATTGTGTATATGTACCACACCTTCTTTAACCAATCCTCTACTAATGGACACTTAGGCTGATTACATAGGTTGGCTATTACCAATAGTGCTGCAATAAACATGGATGTGCAAATATAGCAATTGCATGTTGATTTAGATTCTTTCAGGTATAGGAGGGGAATAGATAGATCATATGGTTGTTCTGTTTTTCATTTTTTGAGGATCTGCCCTATTGATGTTCATAATGGTTGTACTAATTTACCATCCCACCAACTAACAGTGTATAAATTTAGCTTTTACATCATATCCTCTCCAGAAATTTGATGATGATGATGATGATGGTGATGATGATGATGATGATACTTGGGAGCTTAACCTAGGGCCTTATTCATGCTTTTGCAAACACTCTACCACTGAGCTGCATCTCCAATCCATGTTTTATTTTTTACCTCAGAGAGGATCTTGCTAACTTATGGAAGCTATCTCTGGCTTTGAACTTGTGATCCTTCTGCCTCTGCCTCCTGTGTTTCTGCAATTACAGGCATGAGCCACTACGCTTGGTGCTGTATAATATTTTAATGTGTTGTTAAATCCTGTTTGAAAGTATTTTGCTGTGAATTGGTCTATAGTTTTCTTTTATATCTTTGTATGGCTTTGGTATCATAGTAATATTGGCTTCATAGAATGAGTTTGGAAGCATTTTTCCCCTTTCTATTTTATGGAAGAGTTTGAAGATCATTGATGTTAGTTCTTATTTAAAGATCTGGTAGAATTCAGCAATGAAACTGTCCAGTCTAGGGCTTTTCTTTGTTGAGAGACTCTTCAGCAATGCTTCAAACTCATTGACATTTATACATCTATGTAAGTTGCTTATATCTTCTTGATTTAATTTTGGTACCTTATATGTGCCTAGAAATTTATCCATTTCTTCTAGACTATCAACCGTATTAGTATATAAATTTTCAAAGTATTCCCAAGTAATTGTCTGGATTTCAGTGGCATCTATTGCAATGCCTACTTTTGCATCTCTAATTTTTATTAATTTGTACCTTGTCTCTTTTGGTTAGTTTGACTAAGATTTGTTCAATCTTATTTCTGTTATCAAAGAACTAATGATTTATTTAATTCCCTATATTGACCTTTTATTATCCATTTCATTAATTTCTTCCCCGATTTTTATTAGCTCCTACCCACTAGTTTTGAGCTGGGATTTAGCTCAGTTGTTAGAACAATGCTTTGCAGTCTCTCAGTTCCCAAGTTCGGTTCCCAGCAACTCAAAAATGGGAGAAGGACATGACAATCCACTCCCAAGGCAATCCCGAAACAATCAGCCACTGAAAACCCTATGAGGGTCGCTATGAGTCAGACATGACTCAACAGCACTTAATAACAGCAATATCTACTACTTTTGGGTTCTGTTTGTTCTTGTTTTACTAAGACCTTAAAGTTACGTTTTTTTATTTGAGTTCTCTCCGATTTTTATATGTAAACACTCATAGATATTTCCACTTAAAACTGCCTTTCCTCCATCCCATAGATTATGGTGGTAAACTGTGTTTTCATTTTCATTTGATTATAGACATTTCTAAATTTCCTTTCTGATTTCTTTAATGACCAACTGATCATTCAAGAGTGTCCTGTTCAATTTTTATGTGTTTGTATAGTTTATGTTTGCCTTGCTATTGTTTTCTAGTTTCATTCTATTATGATATGATAAGATAAATAAACTGTTTTGATTTTATTGTATCTGTTAAGGCTTATCTTATGGCCTAAAATGTGATCTATTTTGGAGAAAGTTCTATTGCTGCTTAGAAGAATGTGTATTTCACAACTATTGGATGGAATATTCTATGAATGTCTAAATCCACTTAATCTATGTGCAGTTTAATGCTAAAATTTCTTTAGTGAATGCTTTGTGTGGATGACTCATCTGCTGATGAGAATATGGTATTGAAGTCACCCACTGTTGTTGTATCTGGACCAATCTGCTACTTATGTCTGGTAGTGTTTGTTTTATGAAGTTGGGTACACTGGTGAGTCAGCACGGAATCGCACCCTCCCTCCTGTTGTGGCCGTGGGAAACCAGTGCCAGCAGTACACATCCAGAGCTGAAACGCGGCTCCCTCTCTCCTGTTTTGGCGGGACAGTCATGTAGACGCAATCTCCACAGACATACAGGCACACATATGCCTGGACCCCAGACACACCAGAGGGGATACTAAGTCATCCCACCGCACTGTGGAGAAAGGTAAGGTCAGCGGAGGAGGCTGAGCACCACGCGGACAGAGTGCTCCTTTCTGGCAGAGTCTTGCGGGACAATTAGACACAATAAGAACAGTTTCTAGCGCAATTGCTGTGCATGGCAGACCTACTACAGACTCTCTGGGGGGGTTGAATATCATCCCACTCACAAGAGGATTTGGTTCTCCCAAGTGGTCTCCCAAGTGAGCAGAAAGCTGTGCTGAGCCCCCAGGCCATATTTTTTTACTTTTTGAGACAGGGGCTTGCTGGGTTGCACAGACTGCCTCTGATCTCGGGCTTGTGGTCCTCCTGTCTCCACCCCCCAAGCCGCTAGGATTGCAGGCGTGCACCACCACACCTGACTAGAAGTGTTTAATAAGTGTGTGTGAGCGTGTATGCATGGTTTTGTTTTGTTTTTGTTTTGATTTTTTTTTTTTTTGTCTCATGGGGTTTTTGTTTTGTTTTGTTTTGGTTTGTTTTTTTTTGTTGTTTTTTTATTTTGTTGTTCTGTATGGGGGTATGAAACCAGGGTCTTGCGCCTATTCGCTTTGTAGGTGCTGGACTGCCACGCTGCGCCCCCAGCCCATATTTTTACTTTTTGACACAGGGTCTCTCTGGGTTGCGCAGGCTGCCTGTGATCTTGGGCTTGTGAGCCTCCTGCCTTCGCCCCCAAGCTGCTGGGAATGCAGGTGTATACCACCGCACCTGACCATAAGCGATTTTATACGTGGGTGGGAGCGTGTATGCGTGAGTTTTTTTATTTTATTTTATTTTATTTTTATTTGCTTCCTTCCTTGTTTTACTCTCTTCCCTCTTTCTATTCTCCTTCTCTTTTTCTTATGCTATATATGCATCCTTGTATTAATTACTTTACCATCAGAGCCCCCACATGTCTGTCAGTTTGCCGTGGGGGCTTGCGTGTTGTGATGAGGGTGAGAGCTCTGCCACTGTAACCTTAGACATGAGCAAGGTTACCCAAGGTGGACAGGCTTTCAGCAGAGCTTCCAGACTAAGACAGACTAGGGAGTAAGACCTGGCGAGCCACTCCCGAAACAACTAGCCATTGAAAACCCTATGGATAGCAAAGAAACACTGTCAGATATATTGCCTGAAAATGAGGCCCCCAGGTTGGAAGGCACTCAAAAGACTACTGGGGAAGAGTTGCCCCTCCGAGTAGAGTCTACCGTGATGAGGGAAATGGAGTAAAACCCCAGGGTGCTCAACGTGATGATGTGACATGACTCAAAATGAGGAGAAACAACTGTAAACATCCATTAATAATTGGAACATGGAATGTACGTAGTATGAATCTAGGCAAGTTAGAAATTGTTAAAAGAGAAATGGATAGCATAAACATTGACATCCTAGGCATCAGTGAGCTAAAATGGACTGGCATAGGCCATTTTGAGTCAGACAGTCATATGGTCTACTATGCTGGGAATGATAAACTAAAGAGAAATGGGGTTGCATTCATCATCAAAAAAGACATTTCATGATCTGTCATGAAATACAATGTTGTCAGTGATAGAATAATATCCATACGCCTACAAGGAAGGCCAGTTAATATGACTATTATTCAAATTTATGTACCCACCACCAAGGCCACAAATGAAGAAAGGGAAGACTTCTATCAGCTTCTGCAATCTGAAATAGATCAAACATGCAATCAAGACATACTGATAATCACTGGTGA
>VMDO01008966.1:0-80200 GCA_007922755.1 Pedetes capensis
GGAGAAGGACATCATGTTTGGAAGAGTGGCAGGTCAACGCAAAAGAGGAAAACCCTCCACCAGATGGATTGACACAGTGTCTGCAACAATGGGCTTAAACATAAATAAGATGGTTTGCCTGGCACAGAATCGGCAAGTGTTTCGATCTGCTGTACATAGGGTCGCTATGAGTCAGACTCAACTTGACGGCACCTAACAATAACAACAACAACCTGAAAAAGGATGGCTGACAAGTATATACATTGTATGTTGTTGTTAGGTGCCATGGAGTTGATATTTGACTGATGGCGACCCCTATGTACAACAGGCGAAACACTATTGTCAGTGCTTCTCTGCTATTCATAGGGTTTTCAGTGGCAGATTGATATTTTTGGATTGATATTTTGTGGGTTGCTGGGTCCTCCCAAGCCTATAGTATCTGGTGTTCCCAGGTGGTCTCCCATTCAAGTACTAACCAGGCCCAACCCTGCTTAGCTTCAGAGATCTGACAGAATTGTATGCCACAGTGCTACAGCTGCAGGCATACATTGTATAGATACATTTTTCTCTTTGTAATTTGTAGTCTACTATTTCCATGAGATTACTGGTTCCCCAGTGACTTTTCATTTAATGGTATTAGTATCTTTCTTTAATCTGCTTTAATCAGTTATTATATTGGGGTTGCAAAGTGATTTTTTCTACCTTTAGAATTTCTTTTAAATTACTTCCTTTTCTTTTCAGTATTTTTAGTGAGCATCAGAATGAACATAACTGTTTTTCATTTATTCAATATGTTAGAATCAAGTGCAATAATTACTGCTATCATTTTTTGATATTCAGATTTCCTTCAATTTAGCTAGTGGGAGACCCTCCAAGCTAGCTCCTGAATCTTTTTTAAAAAGTTGTAATTCCATTAGTTTATTTATTTATTTAGGTTTATTTATTATTATTATTATTATTATTATTATTATTTTTGTGTGTGTGTGTGTGTGATAGAGTCTTGCTATGTAACGTAGGCTGGCCTAGAACTCTTTTGTGTAACCCTGGCTGGCCCTGAATTTGTCATTCTCCTGCCTCAGCCTCTTTAGTGCTGAGATTATAGGTGTGAGCCACCATACCCAGCTTATTTATTTATTTTTGAATACTTCCTTGCACTCTATAAATCAGAACTCTAGGTTCACCTGTTCTTTCCCTGTGTCAGAGGTAGAATCAGCTATTCTCAAGATATGTCTATTAAAAAGAACAGTATTTATTAGAAAACCAAGCTTAGGGCAATAAGTGTGATCAGAGTTATTGAGGTTACATTGTTTTCAGATCCTTTCAGTAGACAGAGCTACAAAATGTATTTTAAGACACAAGCTCACATTAATATTTCCAATTCCAGCTTAATATTGTAGGAGTTTTTCTTAGCTTCTTTTGGTTTATATTTGTATTTCTTTTCACGTACATTGAAAAAACAATGAATACATTCATTCCAATATATATAATGTGATTTCAACATTACAATAACAATATTACAACTAACATTAACTCTAGTGAGTAATGTTTAAGATTATTTTGTAGATCATTTGACAGTTTAACCTACTAATTTATTTTTTTTAAACTTATTTATTCAAAACTTTCAAAAATTACTTATGGTTATGTTCCCTTGTTGTTATTGTTAGGTGCCGTTGTGTTGGTGTCCGACTCATAGCGACCCTATGTACAACAGATGAAACACTATTGTCACGCTTCTCTGCTATTCATAGGGTTTTCAATGGCTGATTGTTTTTTGGGAGTGGATTGCCGGGTCCTTCTCCTAAGCCTACAGCACCTGATGTTTCCAGGTGGTCCCCTGCCAAGTACTAACCAGGCCCGACTCTGCTTAGCTTCAGAGATCTGATGGGATCCAACGCCACAGTGGTACATCTACAGGCTATGTTCCCTTAGAGGCCACATTAGATATTTGTTAAATGGATTCATTTCTATTTACGTTTAACTTTAGGCTTTTCTTTGGAGTTTTTGAGTATGTAAACATTTACATGTTTCAGAAGAAATATTTACATGTGAGGTAAGTTCAGAGACTTTGTCCCCATTCCTATCTTCTTTATTCTTCATATGTAACTATTTTCATTAATGTCTGGTTTATGTATCCTGTGCTGTTTTGCTTTTTTTTTTGCAAAAAAAATGCACATATTCCCACATAATTGAGACTACATGCATTATTGTGTTAACTTCTTGTTGCTGTAACAAATAGCTGATGTAAAACATCTTATTAAGGAAGGAAAATTTGGGGAGTACATGATACAATCAAGCTGCTCAGCTCATAGTGACTGTGAAGCAAAGAAAGAAAACAAAAAGGAAGGAGCTGATCCCAATGTCCCCTTCAAGGACGCCCCTCCAATGATCTAACTTTCTTCTACTAGGCTATATGTCCTAAAGTTTCCATCAGCTTGTAATAGAGTCACAGGCTAGAGGTTAGAAGTTGTAAGCATGTAGATGTCAGAGTAGGTGGAAGATATTGGAAGGAAGGATTATAGAGTGTAAATGTACTTAGAGTGGAATCCTGGGAAATACTAATAGTTAAAAGGACAGCAGAGGATTCCAATAAATGAAGGAGACTATAAACCTCCAGTTGGGGCTGGGACTTAGCTCAGTTGATAGAGTGCTGCTCTACAGTCTCTGAGGTCCCGAGTTCAATTCCCAGCACGGCAAAAATGGGAGAAGGACCTGGCAATGCACTCCTGAGGCAATCCCAAAACAATCAGCCATTGAAAATCCTATAAGGGTCGCTATGAATTGGACACCACTTGACAGCACCTAACAACAACAACATATACCTCCAGAGAGGTAGGAGGAAAACCTGAGAAGGCAAGTTGCAAAAGCCCAGGTAGTAAAGTGCTACAAAGTAAAATAGTTGTCCACTTTAAATACTGCTGAAAGACCAAGTAATACAAAATTTAAAAAGCATCCACTGTATTTAGTCTTTTGTTGGAGTAAATTCAACTTGGTAGAAACAGTAGACTTACCTGTGGTAAGGAGGAATTCAACCTCTATGGGTGATCCTTGGAAACTCTGGTGGTTTGTCAACTGCGACGAAGTGAACACTTTTCAATCTGTACCCAAAAGGGGAAAAAAAGATCAATTTTAGTCTTTCTCCTTTTTAGTCTTTCTCTCTTTGGTGCCAGTTGATGTTCATTCCTCAGATACTCAAATCCAAGGATGCTAAAATCTTTTATATAAAACAGCATAATATTTTCAGACAACCTCTACACATCCCACAATATAGTTATCTCTAGATTATAATCTAGGACAAGCTAAATTCTGTTAATAGTTGTCATGATATATTGTTTAGGGAACAATGACAAGAAAAAGGTCAGTACATGCTCAGTACAGATGAAATGTCTTTAAAAATATTTTTTTGACTTGCAGTTGATTCAATCTATGGATGCAGAACTCCTAGATACAGAGGGCTGACTGTATTAGAATTTAGCATCATGTGTTTTTGGATTTAGCAAACAGTACATACTCTTTGGACATCCATATCCTTAACTACAGGAGAGCCAAGAAATTGTATTTACATCATCTAAGGAATTTATTCAAGGTAGATTTCTAGGCCCCATTTCCAGGCCTACTGAATTGGGAGCTAAGGCTGAGATCAAGGATACTGTCTTTTAAATTTGGTTTATTAATTTAGGTTCATTATTAATATAGTAATTACATAATAAGCAGTAATATAGTAATATATTTTATAGTGTTCCTTGAAGAGTACCATGACTTTCAAATACTAATCCCATCAAGTAAGAGAACCATAGATCCAGAAGAATTTTTCAAACCACTTGCCTTCCTTTTTTACTTCCCTTTCTCTGACCCTATCTATTCTCTGGGCTGCAAGTACATATTTTTTTTTTCCCCACTGCAAGTAAGTAGTAACTCAGCTTAAAGGAGTTTGGGAGGCCAGCATATAATCAAGGAGGAAAGGATGAAAGGACTTTGTCATTTAATCCAGTGTTTTCCAAACCTGGTGGTTCATCAAAATGCACAACCTGGGACTTGAATTAAAAAGACACCTCGGTCACAGCCTTAGTTCCCACTTCAGTGGGTCTGGAACAGGACCTAGAAATCTACTTTGAATATGTTCCTTAGACGACATAAATTCATTTCCTTGTCTCTTTTTTGGTTAAGGAAACAGGCCCAAAGCAGGCACCACTAGTCTCCTGATTGGGGGTTTTCTGTTCTGTGATTTCGGTACTGGTCGAAGGTCCGGAAGGGCATCTGCTGTTTTCGTTTTGCAGGGGGCGGGGGAGGCAGTTGTGAAGAGCTTGCTTCTTCCGGGCTCTCTGGGCTCTGTAAACGTGTGGCTTTTCTCCACGCTCTTCTCTTCGCTGAAGACGCTGTGAGATAGCAGTAACGCAGGTGCGACACTCGCGGTTCCCCAGAGGTTGGTGGCCAGCAGCCGATACCGCCTAAATCCTACGGCCGGCTGCTGGGCACAGAGAGGAGCGCCAGCCCCCCCCATCTCCCCGCCCCCTCAGACTCCCTTCCCTGCCCCGCCCACTCCCTGCTCCACTGCGGGAAACTTGGGGCGGAGCTTCGCTGCAGCCACAGCTCACGTGGTGCAATATGCCCGCCACTGGGCATTCCCGGAAGCTGATGCTCTTATAATGGCGGAGCTGATTGGGTGATGGTGGTCCTGCCCTCTGCCCGGGTTTTCCGGAGTTGTTTGGGTTGAGTTCGGGAGGAAAAAGAGCATGTCCAGGTTGAATCAGCCTCTACGCGAACTGGTAGGACTTCTGCTCCCGCCCAAAGACGAGTTGGAGGAGGAGAATGACTCTCTGCAGGAGGATGAGGAGGAGGATGAAGACTCAGTGTTTGTCGACGCCGAGGAGCTTTGCAGTGGGGGCATCAAGGCTGGCGGTCTGCCTGGGCGCCACCGCGGTGAGGAGACCCCGGCCCGGAGGGATGAGTTTGGAGAGTCGGGAGCAGTGTTTTCCCCTCTGACTTTGTCCTGAGCGAGGTGCTCCGGTGCTGCTGTCTTCCCTTTGGAATAGCCTGGCTGCTTCTTCCTACTTTGTTGTTGGTTGCCCTCCAGTCGGATCCGACTCTTGGTGACCCTGTGTACAATAGAACAGAGCATTACCCAACACTGCTGTGTGCATGATGTTTTTATGTTTGAGCCCAATGTTTTAGCCACTATATTTCTTCACATTTTGAGTCGTGCCATGAGCAAAAGGCGGTCCCAGGGCCTTTACCCCATTCCCATCATTAAGGTCAACTCTACTTTGAGGAGGCAACTCTTTCCCAGTCGTTTCTTGAATGCCTTCCATCCTGGGTGAGGGGGCGCCATTTTCCGGCATTATCTTTGACACTGCTTCTCTGCTACCCACAGGGTTTTCAATGGGTAATTATTTCGAGAGTAGGCAGCCAGGTCCTTCTCCCTAGTCTTAGTCTGGAAGCTCGGGTGAAACCTGTCCACGATGGATGGCCCTACTGGTATCTGAAATAACAGTGGCATTGCTTTGAGCATCACAGCAACACTCAAGCTCCCACAGCAGGAGAAGCAGAAAGACACATGGGGGTCATCCTATTTAGGATATAATAATATTAGTAATAAAATGGCAGCGACTTTGTGCACATACTACGTGTTTTACATATGTCAACTAATGTTAATAGTTACTTGAGGTAGTTTTACAGTTGAGGAAATAGTGGATGTAGAGCTCATATTTCCAGCCAGAATCAGAACTTTTAATTACTACCTGGAATCAAAGACGTGATTATTCTTTAGCAACTGGGGAGATTGGGGCGATGCACAAGGAACACCTCAACAAACTGGATTGTTAACCTTCTGTTAATTAGCTTGTGATTCTTGTTAATCTTGTGTAGTTTTCTGTGTTATAATATATACCCATTGTGTGTACGTTGTGACTTTTATTTAAGATTATTTTAATATGGAGACCAGAGCTGTCTAGTAGAACTTTCTGTGTTGATGGCTGTGCTTTATGTTTGAATTCCCCAGTACAGTAGCCACTAACCACTTGTGATTATTTTCAACTTGAAATGCAACTAGTTAGTGCAACTGAGGAGCTGAATTTTAGTTACTTAATTTAAATTTAAATGTAAATAGTGACATATAGGTAGACAGTGCAGGTTTAGACAACATTTTCAAGTGTTGGGAAGTGTTTGATCATCCATTCTCAAATGTTATCAGCTTGCTATTATGTTTCCCAGCATTAGGTGCTGGGATACCCCAGAGAAACAAAACTATGCATTTACCATCTTAATGGAGCTCATCTATTAGCTCAGACATTAGACAGACATTCTTTAGTCACAGAAGTACCTACTGTATTACCTGTTGCTTAGAAGGAATACTGGTCTGGGGTTAGCTCAGTTGGTAGAGTGTTGCTCTGCACTTTCTGAGGCCCTGGGTTTGATCCCCAGCACTGCAAAAAATGGGAGGACCTGGCAGCCCATGCCCGAAACAATCTGCCATTGAAAGACGTATGAATGGTAGAGAAGTACTGACATAGTGCCAGGCATGGCACAGTGTTGGGGGGTGTTTCGTTATGTTGTACATAGGGTCACTATGAGTTGGACCCAACTCCATGGCACCTAACAACAGAAGGAATACTAAATAATGCTTTGAGAGGTTATAATCATGAGATTCAGGCAATGTTTTCCTGAGGATATGACAGTTAAGTTGAGATCTGTAGAAAATGTAGTAACCAGTGAGGAGAACATTTAAGGGGGAGAGAACAACTTGTACAAAGGACCTTTAGTGGGAGGCACTGTGGTGTATTTTAGAAACTGCATAAAGGCCAGTATGGCTGAGGTCAGGGTAGCCTGGATAGGACTGGTTTTAGAGGGGGAACAACAGACACTTGGAGTGTACTTTGCTTTCCTATTGGAATATGAAGATAGGATGAAATGGTGTCCTGTTATAGAGAGCACAGTATAATAGAGGGATTCAGATAAACAAGTAGAATGAAGTGTTATAGGTGGGTCTGGAACAGGACCTAGAAATCTACTTTGAATATACTCCTTAGACCATATAAATTCATTTCCTTGTCTCTTTTATGGTTAAGGAAACAGGCCCAGTAGATGTGTGTGTGGGTGCTACGAAGGGATTAAGGAGAGTCATGGGGTTGATAAAACATCAGGAAAGGGTTTTCTCAATCTCCTAAACTTTTTTTTTTTCCCCTTTAGTTTTAATTCCTGATGAAAACACTAAAGAGCAATGTAGAGTGTTTGGACGTTTTCCAATCGTTGGTTCTTGGTGGCGAGTAAAGGTCCAAGTAAAGCCAATGGGATTGAGAAGCTATCAAGTTCAAGGATTTCCAGCATACTTTTTACAGGCTGACATGTCACCACCAAATCAAAAAAATATCTGTTCCCTTTTTCTCAAAGAATGTAAGTTGTCCCCTGATATGATAAATAAGTTTTTAACCTGGGTAAATGAAATATCAAGCTATAAAGACCTAAATTTTGAAAATCTTAGAGAAACATTAAGAACGTTCTACAAAGTTGAAAGGAAATCTCAAAAACCATCAGCACAGAATGGACAGGAAGAGTTGTTATTGGATGATGAGATAGTCCTTCCTCTGGAAAGCGAAAGTAAGTATAATTTTATCAATGAGTTTTAGTATAACTGAGATACTTAATTACTGGAATGTTTAAAATATCACCAACTGTTATATGTGGGTGTAGTATAGGTTCAGCATTTCTAATCTGAAAATCTAAAATGCTCCAAAGTCTGAAACTTTCTGAACATGGACATAACGCCCTAAGTGATTCTTTCTAGTTGATGTACCCAAACTTTGTTTCATGCAAAAAATTATTAAAAATATTGTATAAAGTTAAGTTGTGTGTTTAAGATATATATGGAACATAAATGGATTTCATGTTTAGACTTGGATCCTATCCCTGAGGTTTCTCATTATGTACATGCAAATATTCTAGAGTTTGAAAAAAAATCCAAAATCCAAAACACTTGTCCTCCTTGGCCTTTCAGATAAGAGATAGTATCCCTTTATTCCTTTTTGAAATAGGTTTGATGAAAATGTGTTTGTGTTGCATTTGGAGTCTGTCAAGGGCATGTCAGGTTCCTCATCTGTAAAATGAAAAGATTGTATGAGTTGATCTTTAAGATCCTTTCAGTTCCTTTCCAGTTCTAAAATTGTGATTCTCTCTCTGACTTTTGAGTCATAGAGAGAACTTTGAGTCATGAACAAAAAGTCCAGTTGTTTATTAGTAATTTTAAGAAAGCAGAAGAGAAAGGTGAGGCTATGAATGAATAATATATTTTGGAAGGATTTCAATCCAAATGATTTAAAATAATTTAAAAATATAGTTGTCTGGACATTCAATATATACAGATATTTCCTTTCTTAATTATATCAACTAAATTTGGCAGTACAATGAAAATATGACTTCAGGGACAAAAGAATCATAATTAAAGTTGGAAAAATCATTATAAAAGTTAATATATAAATAATTTTTGTGTTTACTTTTATATTTATATTTATATAACTGAGTTAGCTGGGTGTGGTGGCAAATGCCTCTAATTGTAGCACTTGGGAGGCTGAGGCAGGAGGGTTGGAAGTTCCAGTTCTCCTTGGGCTACATAGCAAGACCCTGTCTCAAAAATAAATAAATAAGCCAGGTATGGTGGTGCACACCTGTAATCCCAGCGACCGGGAAGGCGGAGGCAGGAGGATTGCAAGTTCAAGACCAGAGGAAGTCTGTGTAACTTAGTGAAACCCTGTCTCAAAAAAAAAAAAAAAAAAAAAGGGCTGGGGGTGTAGCACAGTGGTCCAGCACTTGCAAAGCATGCAAGTGCGAGGCCCTGGGTTTAAACCCTAGTACCACCAAAAAAAAAAAACAAAAAAAAAATATATATGTATATATATATATATATATATATATATGTACATATATACATATATATGTATACTAACTTAAAATTTTTATTGTGATTATATTGCAAACAAAGGACACAAAAGGGTAAAAATTAGTTAATTGTTTAAAGCACATAAAGTAAGATGTTAAACACAATGAAAACCATTTCAGTAAAAAACAATGGTTACATCAGCTGCTTAAAGTAAGTTTATTAATCTCTTTTGGATTTGAGTATCTTGAACTGGTTGTGGTAAATGAGAAAGTTTCAAATCAGTCATCCTGTGGGTTTATTTGTATCTTTTAATTTGTTCTTTTCTGATATTCCGTAGTTCCATTTTTAAATGTAATGACAGCTTTACAGTTTCCAAAAATAATGGAATTCATTCCAATTCTTCTGCCTCGACACTTCAAACGGCTCATAAGCTCAGGTTCTAAAGAGGTGTTGGAAAAGATAGAAGAGATTTTAGGTACGCATCCATGGAAGTTGGGATTCAGTAAAGTAAGTAAGATATTAGTTTAGCATTTAGTTATTTATATAAAGTATGGTTTCTCAAATTTGACAATTTTTGCATGTCTTTCAATGGAAAAAAATTGTGTGGATCCTATTATTGATTTTTCTTTGGGTATTACAAGTAAACAGAGACTTCTTATGTCTATAATTCTTATGCAACTATAAAGTCAAGAAATTTATGAATGAAAACCAAAATAAAATATATGATATTCAGATTATCACTTTTTAATTATTCAATTTAGCTTAATGTGACACATGATTTTTGGTAACAAAATTGTCATTTTCAGCTTGAATTTAGATCTCATTGAAGACAAAACTTATGAGTTTGGCAAGTCTGTTCTATGCAGTGCAATTTCTGACTTTCCAATATGAGATATTGAAGACTTTTTTGTATTGTATATCATGGTGTTCTTTCATTTATAGTTGTTGTAATAACACTCGTTTACAAATGAGTACATTTTTGTTCTCATCCATGTATTATTGTATTAATTTGCTAGGGTGGCCATAATCAATACCACAGACTGGGTAGCCTAAACAACAGAAATTTATTCTCTCACAGTTCTAAAGCCTACAAGTCTGAGATCAACATGTCAGCAGGGCTGATTTCCTTTGAGACTTCTTTTCTTGGTCCCCTTCTTCCTATGTCTTCACAAGGTCTTACTGAGATGGCCTAATCTCTTCTAAGGACACCAGTTATATAGGATTATGGCTTATTCTGATTGCCTCATTAGCAAGGTTATGATCTCATTTACCTTAATGATGTCTTTGAAGTCCCATCTCCAAATATAGTGATATTCTGAGACACTACGGCATAGGATTTCAGCATCTGACTTTTGGGAGAACATAGTTCAGCTCATAAAAGACATGGAGGGCCCAGGACAGATGTCTGCATGAAAATAGTGGAGCTGGTCAGTAACCTGCTGAGTGGACCATGGTGAAAGGAATTCTGTGCATCTTCCAAAGCATTTTGGCAGAATTATTGGTAGACAATAAATAATTAGAAAACTAAACAAGCCAAGTAAATGAGACGGTCATTCACTTTTTGATACATGCAAAGTCCCACACAAAAATTAATGTGATTGTAGTATATCATGCCTCTCAGTTGTGAATCCTATTTATGTAAGCATAATAAACACTGATTTAACCAAAATTGATGAACAGCATGTATACTATAACTCTTTTTGAGGATTGGAGGAGAAGCACATGTGGAGGTGATGGTACCAGAGAGAGTGCTCTTTCATAAAGAATTCCTATAGTAGGGAGTTAGTAAATATTGAAAAAAAACTCTTAAAAGTTAAGGAAGGAGATAAGTAGAAATGGAGATAAATTCTGTAAGAAATCATTAAAAGTGTTGGCAATGTTGCCTTTCGAAGGTATGGGAAAAAGTATGCCTGTGGATTTCAATTTTTTTTTTTTTAATGATAAGCCTTGTAGTGTTATTTGACTTTTAAAACTATGTGTATTACTTTGATAAAATGTAATTTTAATTTAGAAATTATATAGATCTCTAATCACAGGAGCCTGCAGTTGTAGCCCTGTGGCATCCGATCCCATCAGATCTTGGAAGCTAAGCAGGGTTGGGCCTGGTTAGTACCTGGATGGGAGACCGCCTGGGAACACCAGAAGCTGTGGGCTTGGGAGAAGGCAACCCCCTCCCAAAAATCAGTCTGCCATTAAAAACCCTATGAATAGCAGAGAAGCACTGACAATAGTGTTTCCCCTGTTGTACAGAAGGTCGCTATGAGTCGGATACCGACTCGACGGCACCTAACAACAACAACAACAACAATAACAACAATCACAGGAAGTCAATTAAAGTTTAGTGGTGCATTAGGTATATAGTTTTTCCTCAAAATATGGTGGAAATACATTTTTTCTAGGGCTTAAATTTGTTAACAGAGCTGAGTATGGTGGCCTACACCTCTAATCCAAGTGACTCAGGAAGTAGAGGCAGGAATAATGCAAGTTCAAGGCCAGAGGCAGCTGGTATAACTTAGTGAGACTCTGTCTCAAAAAAATAAAAAATGGCTGAGGATGCAGCCAAGTGGTAGAGCACTTGGAAAGTATATGCACAGCACGGTGTTCAATCCCGAAGTACTGAAAAAAAAATGTTAACAAATAATATAGTTTTAACTATAATTCTAATATCCATCAATATCTATAGTTTTTGTGAAACAACTTGCACTTTATTTTCCTGAAGATAACCTACAGAGAATTGCAGCTTTTGCGATGTGAAGCTAGTTGGATAGCATTTAGTCAGTGCCCACCTCTTCTTCAGTTGATGACCAATTTGGAGAAGAATGCATTGATCATATATTCTAAACTGAAGCACATATGTAGGAAACATGGACACACATGTGTTGAAGAAGCCGAGTTAACTTTGGAGTTGTCAGAGCACATGTCTTTTTATGAAGCTTGGCAGTCTCTGAAATTTCTGAAGGATATTGGTGTGGTGACATGTGAGAGGGGCTGTGTGTTTCTTTATGACCTTTACCAGGCTGAAAGAGGCATTGCCTCTTCAATATGTGACCTGATAACGAGACCCCTTTGGCATTTACATGTGGATGTCAAGAAGGTGCTGGCATCTATTTGCACCACAAAAACGGAGGATTCAAGAAGTGATGACTCATTAGAGGAAAGTGAACCTGATGAAAGATTAGAAAATTCTGCGGACATTTCAGACACACAGGACAGTGATGACTCTGTTTGGAATAATGGTGAAAATGAAGCTAATGCAGAAATAAGTGAAGTTCAACTGGATCAGGACCAAGTGGCTGCCTTGGAAATGATTTGCTCCAATGCTGTGACAGTTCTGAGTGGGAAGGGTGGCTGTGGGAAGACCACCATTGTGAGCCATCTTTTTAAGCATATAGAGCAGTTGGAAGAAAGAGAAGTGAAGAAAGCTTGTGAGGATTTTGAAAAAGACCAAGATGTCCCAGAAGAATGGATTACTTTTACCAAACAAAGTCAGCTGGAGGTGGACAAGGCTATAGAAGTTTTGCTGACAGCGCCTACAGGGAAAGCAACTGGCTTACTGAGACAGAAAACAGGTCTTCCTGCTTACACACTATGTCAGGTAAAACCTTTGACATTTTTTTCTGTAGATAAAACATTTGCCTTAAGAACGTATTTATTTCTTATGGTGTTGTTGTTGTTAGGTGCTGTTGGGTTGGGTCTGACTCATAGCTACTCTATGTACAACAGGACAAAACACTCTCTGACACTGTGTCATGCCCAGCACTATGTCAGTGCTTCTCTGCTATTCATAAGGTTTTCAGTGGCTGATTGTTTCAGGATTGTTTTAGGATTGGGTTGCCAGGTCCTCTCATTTTGTGTGGTGCTAGGGATTGAATCCAGGGCCGCAGAGAAGGCGGAGCAGCACTATACCAACTGAGCTAAACCTCAGCCTTCATACTTACAATCATCAGTAAATACAGTATCCCCTCCTTATCTATTTCCTTCCTCCCCCAAAATGGGAGGACTTGACAGCCCACTCCTGAGAACAACCCGGAAACAATCAGCCATTGAAAACCCTATGAAGCCAAGAGTGGTGGCACACACCTGTAATCCCAGCGACTCAGGAGGCAGAGGCAGGAGGATCACAAGTTCGAGACCAAGGCAATCTGTGTAATTTACTGAGACCCTGACTCAAAAAAGTGGGAAAAAATGGGCTGGTGCAGCGCAGTGGTCCAGCACTAGCAAATAAATAAATTAAAAAAAAAAAAAAAGGAAGAAAACTTTATGAAGCACTGAGATAGTGGTGGTCAGGAAGTGTTTACTTCTGCTGTACATAGGGTCACTATGAATTGGAGTTGACTTTTTACCTAACAACAACTTGGTTGCAATTTTACAATTTTTTTCTTCATTTCTATATTAAAAATAATATTACCTCTGTAATAAGTAGTATTGTTAGTTGAGTTCTTATTCTAAGCAGTGGTGTTTTCTTTTAAATATGGAGGAGGTCAGAAGTTTAGAACACTTGAAAGAAAAAGAAGTACTTTCCTATTTAGGTTGAGAAAGCAGCCCCTTTTATTTCCAGAATGTAGTCAAGAGTTAAGGGATTAGAATAGTTCAGAAGGCCAGGAGGTTTATTTGGGAATGGAAAAGAATAAAGAGCTTTCTTTGGTCTTGATTGATGGGAGAAGTGTTCAGTTGTTTGTGATGGAACTATGTTTGAAGAATATTAACCACACTACTTATTAGGAAGAAAGTTTTTTGGAACTGTTTGATCCTTTTTCAGTTTTACATTTCTTTGATTTTTCTTTTCTGTATATTCATCCCTATAACTTTTGTGTTTTCTTTTTCTTTTTCACTACTCTCTCCCTTCCCATAAGAGTTTTGTTTTAAAATAACTTGCTGTTAATATTTTAACCTGACTTTGAATGTGCATACTTTACTTATAGGTCAATTATAGCTTCTATTTATGGGACAAAAAGCTGGTGAACAAGAACGTGCCATGGAAGTTTTCCTCGGTTAGAGTTCTGGTTGTGGATGAAGGAAGTTTGGTATCTGTAGGAATCTTCAAATCAGTTTTAAAATTATTGTGTGAGCACTCCAAACTTTCTAAGCTTGTTATTCTGGGTAAGTTAAAATGTTGATGGAATTCTAATGTTTAGTTCAATGCATTGTGGCTAGTAGGTTATTGGCATCATTTCACTGTATCATTTGCTAAAGTTGGAAAGCCATTTCTCAGAGTCCATACCAAAGCTACACTGAGTTAAACCTGACCAATCTCCTAATCAGCTTGGGTATGTCTTTGGGTTTTGGCTAGTATATTACCAGGGTACAATGAATGAAATAGGGTTGTGAAGCATTAGGGCTAACCTAGAAGATAACTGTTAAAATAGTAAAAAATGTTACAGACTCAGAGTAACTCAGGAAGTAGATCATATGGAAATAGTAAAAAGCCTGAATTATAGACCACTTAAAAGGTTTTTTTTTTTTTTTTTTTTTTTTTGGTGGTACTGGGAGTTGAATCCAGGGCCTTGCACTTGCATGCTTTGCAAGTGCTGGACCACTGAGCTGTGCCCCCAGTCCATTTTTGTTTACTTTTTTGAGACAGGGTCTCGCCAAATTACACAGACTGCCTCTGGTCTTGAACTTGAAGTCCTCTTGCCTCCATCTCCCATGCTGCTGGGATTACAGGTGTGTACTACCGTGCCTGACTCCTTAAAAGTAATTTTATGATACATAACTAATAACTCAAATTAGACATCAGCCTCTTAAGTCTGTCCAATTCTGATGATGTTTAGTTAGATTCTACTGCATTGTAGTGATCTGTAGACTGTGTGATTTAATGCAGAAAACATAAAATTGCAATTTGAGGATCCTTTTGTATGTAAATATTATTTTTTTGGTATTAAAGGATATTTGATAAGCAGGTGATTCTGCTAATGGCTTAAGCATTCTCCCTGTTTCCATCCAGTACATATCTTTCTTATCTCTAGGTATATTTTTATTTATTTCAAACAAAGATTTTTTTAGTTGCCATTCTTATTTATTTTAAAGGAAACAATGCCTTTTTAGAACAATAACTCGCCTTCCCAGAGATCATATTTCCAATATAATCTCAGCCACAGAGAGACACAGCTCAGAAAAAGGCCTCTGAGAAATTACAATAAATGCCACAGAGCTTGTTCACCAAGATCACATACTTTATTTCCATCTTTTACTGTCGTTCAACAGCTGTCTTCTCCCATTTTATGCATGTTCTTAATGAATCTGATAACTAGGTTTCTTTGTCTACAGAAGATTAGAAACAAAGAATTTGAAGGAGATCAAGAGGCACCTAGGAATTGATAAGATGGCTAACAATGAAGGATACAACAGAAAAAGAACCAGGTGCAAGGATTCAAAAATTATAGCATCTGGGGCTCATGCTATGTTTGGTCCACTAGACCTACGTACTGTAGTAATCACCATTAGCCTGAAAATCATGTTCCTAATACATCTTTGAGCCATCAGCTTTGTTTCATGGTCAGTATTTTCTATCTGAGAGGAGTTGGGAGGATATACTTCTGGAAATATCTGAAATATGTAGGTGATTTGTGAAGTGGAATAGGATGGGTTTTGGAGTAAAACAGATCTTTTTATTCTTAGTCTTTTCTACTTTCTGTGGGATCTAACATCTCTTAGTCTAGTTTTCTTTACTTGTAAATTGGAGAAAATAATTAAGGAGGTAATGTTCATAAAGGACCTACTTGGATAAAGGTGGGTTCTAGTGTCCCCAAAACAGTCTAAAGTACTAAGTCTGAAGAATTAAGACAGAAAAAAGGGGAATCAATGGAAGTGCTGTGAAAAGCAAAGGGGAGATTGATGGGCTTAGAGGGGAAGCCATTAGAGGATTTTTAAAGGTTGTATAGAAAGAGAAAGGAGGATCTAGGAACCCATCTTGTGGCTTGAGAGGGACCATCCAGTTGGGGAAGTATTTAGGTGAACTGTAAATGCAGCCCTCTCTACCTTTTTTTTTTTCTTTTTTTCCTTTATTGATAAATGTTGGTGGGGTACAGAATAATACAGCATTTGCTTTTTCTCTTAGGCAACAATTACATCACTTTTGGCTATACTTTCATCAACTTACAAAGTTTATGGAACCTTTTGACTAATATGTAGTAAAACTCATATGCATTCATGGGTTATATCCCCCTCTTTTTCCCATGTACGCATGAACTTATATCATTTACATTGAGATTATCCTCTCCCCCTTTAGCCCTTTACATTGTTTCTACTCACCTTCCCACCATCCACAACCTTCACTTCCCTTTGGTAGTCCCCTCCCTCTCTGCTCTGCTTATATTCTCCCTTCTTGTTGTTGTTGTTGTTAGGTGCCGTCGAGTTGGTATCCGACTCATAGCGACCCTCTGTACAACAGGGGAAACACTATTGTCAGTGCTTCTGTGCTGTTCATAGGGTTTTCAATGGCAGACTGATTTTTGGGAGGGGGTTGCCAGGTCCTTCTCCCAAGCCTACAGCCTCTGGTGTTCCCAGGCAGTCTCCCATCCAGGTACTAACCAGGCCCGACCCTGCTTAGCTTCTGAGATCTGAGGGGATCGGGTGCCACAGGGCTACGGCTGCAGGCTTCTCCCTTCTTAGCTAAGTTTAATGTTCATTTTTATATATCTATTTATGTATAGGTTTTTTTCTTTCTTAAAGTAAGATTCAGCTCCCACATATAAGTGAAAACATAAAGTTTTTCTCTTTTTGAGCCTGTGTGCATTCAAAGATGATATTCCCCAGTTCCATCCACTTGGCTGCAAATGACATTACTCAGCAATAAAAAAGAATGAAATAATATTCCATTGTGTGTATGTACCACAATTTTTAAAATCCACTCTTATGTTGATGGGCATCTTGGTTGATTCTGTATCCTTGGTGTTGTGAATAGTGTGCTGCATTAAATATGGAGATGCAAGTGTCTCTGTGGTGTGATGATTTATCTGCCTTTGGGTATATTCCCAAGAGGGGTGTATCGGGTTGTATGGCAGTTCTATTTTTAGTTTCTCAGGTATTTCCATGTTGATTTCTAAAATGGTTGGACTAATTTACAGTCCCACTAACAACGTAAAAGATTTTCTTTTTCTCCACATCCTCACCAGCATTTATTATTATTTGTTTTGTTGATCTTGTCCATTCTTACTGGAGTTAAGTGGAATCTCAGAGTTGTTTTAATTTGCGTTTCCCTAATGGCTAGGAATATGAACATTTTTCATGTGTTTCTTAGTCCTAAGAACTTCTTCATTTGAGAACTATCTGTTCATTTCCTTTGCCTGCTTGTGTATTGGGTTATTTCAAACAAAGATTTTTAATAGAGCAAAACATTGTCATTAGATTGTTGGAATTTGCCTATTATCAGTTGCATTCAGTACTTAATGTTTTATTCATTTATGTAAATGAGGCCATAGATTCTTTCAATTTAGTAAGACAATCAGCAATATTGAGGGACTAAGTACTGAGTATCTAAGGCCTGCTTTTCTGCATATTGGCTAACATATGTGCTCCTAGTTTGCCTGTGGTTACAGTATGAAAGAAGTTTAGTTTAGATTTGTTGTCTTATTGTGTCTTTACCATTTTTTATGTCTTATAATCTTTAGTTTTAATGTTTTTTGTTAAATATTTAAAAAATATTTAGTGTTCCATTTTGTTTGTTTGCTTTTTTGGCAGTACTGGGGATTGAACCCAGGGCCTCACACATACTAGGCAAGTGCTGTACCACCGAGTTGCACCCCTAGCTTTCCTCCCTTGTTTTTTTCTTTTCTTTTTTTTTTCTTTTTGCAGTACCCTGGGTTTGAACACAGGAAATTCCACTACTGAGCTGTAGCCCCAGTCACTTTTCTATTTTTAATTTTGAGACAGAGTCTTATTAAGTTGTTCAGCCTGCCTCTGACCTCAACTCTATCATCCTCCTGCCTCATCCTCTTGAGATGATGAGATTACAGGTGTGTGCCATGGTGCCTGGCCATATTTAATGTTCTTAAATAATTTAAATTTAAATTATGATTTTTTGGCTCTTCTTTCTTTTCTTTTTTTTTTTTCATCCTCTTTTTCTCTTTTTTTTCTTCTCATTTTTTTTTCTTTTATTTTGAGATATAATCTCATTAGGTAGCCCCCAGGCTGAACTCTAGCTTGTGATCCTCCTGCCTCTACCTTGTGGGTACTGAGATTGTAAATATGTATTACCATATGTGGCTTAGCGTTTTTTTTCCTAAGTTACAGTAAACCTATAATTATGACATGTATCCATGGGGAGGGGCTGGGATTTAGCTCAGTTGGTAGAGCACCGCTCTGCAGTCTCTGAGGTCCTAAGTTTGATTCCCAGTACCACAATAATGGGAGAAGGATGTGGCAACCCACTCCCAAGGCAATCCCGAAAACAATCTGCCATTGAAAACCCTATGAGGGTCGCTATGAGTCGGACACAACTCGACAGCACCTAACAACAACAAATTGATGGGGAGAAATAAAAATTACTTCTAAATTTTAGAATCTCAGTTACCTAACCTCCTGTATCTTTTTTTTTTTTTTCCCCTTTTAGGTGATATTAGACAGTTACCCAGTATTGACCCTGGTAACTTGCTGAAAGATCTTTTTGAGACTCTTCAGTCAAGAAAGTGTGCTATTGAACTAAAGACAAACCATAGGGCAGAATCTCAGCTGATTGTGGACAATGCTGCAAGGTATAATATAACAAAGTTTTTTCATTTTCTGTCTGATGTGTTCAAAATAAAAAGTAAAAAAAAGTATTATCTTTTGAATTAGAATGATTTAGTACAATGTATTTCCCAAACCTTTTCACAGACCTATCCTTAATGTATATACCTTTAGCACTGGGTGCGGTGGCTCATGCCTGTAATCCCAGCGGCTCCGGAGGTGGAGGGAGGAGGGTTGCAAGTTCGAGACCAGAGGCAGTCTGGGTAATTTGGTGATACCCTGTCTCAAAAAAGTAAAACAAAAAATGGGCTGGGGGTGCAGCTCAGTGGTCCAGCACTTGCAAAACATGCAAATGTGAAGCCCTGGATTCAACCCTCAGTATCAAAAAAAAAAAAAGTATATGCCTTTTTCCCACAGCGAGAAAAACTATGTTATTATCTTTCATTACAGGTCCAATATAAATTATGATTGAAATTTAAGAATGGATATATTTTCTTGACTTAAAATAATATACAATTGTCCCTCTCTGCCAGGTCCAGTTCCACTCATGATGGGTAAACTGAGTCCCCACATGAGGAAGGGTACCTTTAGAAGGGCATCAGAGGGAAAGTCCACCAAAAGGGGAAAAGTACCTCAAAGCCTTCAGAGGGAAAATCTGCTGAAAGGGGAAGAGTACCTCCAAAAGAAGGTCTCTTCATGGAAAAGGACTTGGAATCTCATCTTTTCTTTTTCCTAAATTTGAATTGGTCACTGTTTTCTTGTGGATTTCTGGGAAAATTAATGAAAAACAAGTAATAAATATAAATATATAATCTTCTAATTCTGTGAGCATTCATATTGTGGATTTCTGGGAAAATTAGTGAAAAACAAGTAATGAATGTAAATATATAATCTTCTAATTCTGTGAGCAGTGTTAATTCAGAGTAGGAATTAAGAAAACTCCCTAACAGGCCTGCAACGGAAAATTCTTGAATGACTGCCAATAGCGTGAACTCCTTGAGCCAACACAGACTAAAGTTTTTGTACCAGCAGCCCTCCAATAAGCAAAACACTCTAATAAGTTAAAATATCCATTTTTCATAGTGTGGACTCAATGGGGTGACACACTTATAAATAATTAAATAATAAAACCATAAAAAAAATATGTGTATATAGGCCTGTTCCCACAGTACAAAAACCTCCTTGACAATTTTAGCACAGGGAGGTGCTTACCTATCTAAAGACAGACCTTGGTTCCCAGCTAGAGAATAAGAGTAGAAGCTATTGTTCTGGTCAACCTGAGCCTCCACTGCCTTACATAGAAACATATAAGGGGTTAAAATGATAAATACGGATAGAGTCCAAATACCCTATTGTAGCTTATCATTTATGAAAAGCCTGAGAAGAGACAGACCTTCCAGGTGTTTGTTATCTAAACACAGTAAAGTTTATGCTTTAAACTATGGGCTATTATGACAATTAGGTGTGTGTAAAACTGCACATATTCTTACTACTTGCTTGACCCAAGCCTAAAAAGACTGTATATAAAACTGGGCTATCCGAACAATAAACGGAACAGACCCACATTGCCTCTGAGCTGCTGTGTCTGTTACCCATCGCCGACTCCTCATCTGCCTTTGGGAACCCCTGGGTCCTAGGCTGCAGCTGGACTGCAGCACCTCTCCATCTGTGGGTTCAATCAACCATGGATTGAAAGTATTTGAAAACAAAATTGCATGTGTGCTGAATATGTATAGATTTTTGGCTTTTTGTCATTCCATAAACAATACTATATAATTATTCACATATTATATACATTGTATTAGGTATTACAAGTAATCTAGAGATGACTTAAAGTATACGGAAGGGTGTGCTGTAAGTTATATGAAAATACTATGTCATTTTATATAAGTATCTATGAATTTTGATAACCATGGTGGATACTGGAACCAATCCTCCACAGATAAGATAATGAGGGATAACTATATATGAATTTAAGTTACATTTGAAGCTAAGCAGTGTCAGCCTGGTTAGTTGTTTGATCAGAGATGGCCTGGTAACACCAGGTGCTGCAGGCTAGGGAGAAGGACGTGGCAACCCAGTCCTGAAACAATCTGCCATTGAAAACCCTATGAATAGCAGAGAATCATAGTGCCAGGAATGGCACAAGTGTTTTGTCTGTTGTACATAGGGCCACTTGATGGTACCTAATAACGATAAGAAGCTTAGAGACTGAAATAAGCCCAAGGGGAATACAGGCTGGGAAATGAGTTCACTCACATTCAAAGGAGAATTGAGGAAGAAATCTGCCCTAATTTTTGTGGGGGAAAGCTCAAAGAAAAAAAATTAAATATGGTATTTCACTCCTATGTGAATCCTGGTACCCATGGCATATTATTCCTCTTTAGTAGAGAAAACTCCTTTTCTTCCCTTAGTCTTTTTCATAGGTGGGGTGATCCTCTGTGGGTTCACGTATTTGCTTTCTCCATAATCCATATATCAGAAAAATCACAATCATTACTAGTTAATGAGAGTTATTTTAATACTAAAATCTATGCATATAATGGGATCCTGGAATACTAAATTGTTTTGCTTTATTGGGTCAAAACTTAACTTCATTTTTTACTTTCATCTATAAAATGTGTTTGACATTTGAGCATTTCCTTGGTTGGATGTCAGCAGAAGCTTGAGCACTCAACCTACTTTTTCTATGCCCCTGTCTATCCTGTACAAGAGGGCAGGAGAGAAGGAACAGAAAGTAATAGGATAGATGATGTGGATTTTTATCAAGACATTAAGAAAAATAATGGAATTGGATATGTAATATTCTTTTCCTGTCACTTTTCTGCTTCTACTGAAAGGACATCTCATTTTTGGTAGATGATTGATTGTTTTAAAATCCACCAAACTTGGAAGAATCTAAAGCATGTTTAATTCTGTAGAAGTCAGCCTGAAACTCAGGACTTCTTTGTAATAACCCTTCAGTATCCAAGCTATGTTCCTGTAATCATTTCATTATTATCACAATCCTCAAATATTATCAACTGTGAAAAGCTCCTGGAGATAGGAGTATGCTACATTTCTTGGGTCAGAAGAGAAATAGAAACCCACAATGATTCTTTGTTATTGTTAGGTGCTGTTGAGTCAGTGTCTGATTCATAGTGACCCTATGTACAACAGGCGAAGCACTATTGTCAGTGCTTCTCTGCTATTCATAGGGTTTTCAAAGGTGGATTGATTTTTGGGAGTGGCTTGCAGGATCTGTCTCCCAAGCCTACAGCACCTGGTGTTCCAAGGCAGATTTCCATCCAAGTACTAGCCAGGCCCGACCCTCCTTAGCTTCCGAAATCTGACAGAAGCCAATACCATAGTGCTACCACTGCAGGCATAGTGATTCTTAGGTCCCCTCAAATTAAATCTGCGATATTTTCAGAAAGGACAGCCTTTTTCCTTCTCCTTTTTTCCCTTTTAGCTCTTCTCTGGGGAAGATTGAAGGTGGCACAGAAGGTCACCTGCACCTCTGACAGCCAGGGTCTTGTTAGTTCTGTTATGAGAGCAGGTCAGTGTCTTTCCAAATAACCCAAGAGAGGCTCTGTTATGGCAAGGCACTTATTCCTTACTGTGTTTTCTGATATGATTTGCTGGTATTGGAGAATGCAAGAATGAAAGAAGAATGAGAAGGAATTATAAGCAAATAAATATGGATACTTGGTTCAGTTGGGGAAATGGGGGGGATAGATACAGAATATGGGCTGGGATTTACCTCAATTGGTAGAGCCCTGCTCCACAGTTTCTAAGGTCCCAAGTTCGATTCCCAGCACTGAAAAAAATGGGAGAAGCCAATCCACTCCCGAAACAGTCAACCGATGGAAACCCTATGAGGGTTGCTATGAGTCAGACACGACTTGACAGCCCATAACAACAACATATACAGAACACAGAGAGGAGATGAGAAGTGAATGGTATAAAGTATGGAAAAAGCCCCAACTAGTCCAAATTAATTTAAGTAGGGGTGGACATGGAGCCTGATAGGCCCAGATTTGTCTCCCAATTCCCCTGCTTTATCCCTCTGTGGCCTTGGAAACTGTCTAGGTTTGACTAAACTTCATATTGCTCACCTGGGATATGAGGATAATACTGCCTATGTATGATTCTTTTGTGTTCTGGAGATAAGTAGGAAAAGCTCTTTGCATGGTATGTAGTGCATTATCTGATCATTTTTTCTGATTCTTTTAATTTGTTAGGAGCAGGAGACTGATGGCTAAAGGTAGCACCATAACTTATCACCTCCCAATTCCATTATAAAACGCATTTGCTATTTATAATACACCTGCAGCTGTAGTACTGTGGTGTCCTATCCAGTCAGATCTCCTAAGCTAAGCCGGGTTGGGCCTGGTTAGTACTTAAATGGGAGACCCTCAGGGAACACCAAATACTGAAGGCTTGGGAGAAGGACCCAGCAAACTACTCCCCAAAAATCAATCCGCCATTGAAAACCCTATGAATAGCAGAGAAGCCCTAACGATACTGTTTCGTCTGTTGTATGTAGGATCACTATGAGTCAGACTCGACTCGATGGCACCTAACAACAACTTGTCTATTACCAGATCTTATTACTGTAAGGACATTAGGTCTGATCATATATGAAGGCATTTGTGAATTATAATGCTCTTTGTTTATGTATTTTATCTTTATTTAAGAATCTCCAGGCGCCAATTTCCAAACTTCGATGCAGAACTGAATGTCTCTGATAATCTGACATTCCCTATCTCAATTCAAGATAAAACATTTATTTTTGTCAGACTTCCAGAAGAGGATGCCAGTTCTCAGTTATCTAAAAGTGATCATCCGTCTTGTAAGTGTAAACATCTTTGATATGTAGGCCTAAATATAAGAATTTTAGTTTGTAAGTAGTTATTTAATGACAGAATTTTTTTTTCATGGTAAAGGTAAACATGGCTAGTAAAACATGTGGCACTAAGAACAAATAAACCAATTCATGAATGTTCAAAAGCTGATTACTCTTGTAGTTTATAAAGAAATAAGCTCTTGACACATTTAAGGACTCAGTAAATAATTGTTGAGTGAATAATTGCAGATGATTTTGTTTAAAGTAAAGCCCAGTTAATCCAAGTTCATACAGAAGAAAGCAAGTTTTGATTAATGAAGTTTTTCTTTTAGGGCAATTTGAAAAGCAGATACTTTTCCTTTGAGTACATTTGTGAAACAAAAGTTACAGTTATCAAACTCTTGCTACTTTGTGTTCTTTATAATTCTATTTGATAAAATAGACAAGCAGTGCTTCTAGTTGTGGGTGCCAAGATGACAACATGACAGGATTGAGAGAGCATAGAGTAGGGAGTCTTCTCCCTGGAGTATATGACACATGTCATTTTATTTGTTGTTTGGTGCTGTCAAGTCATGTGCAACTCATAGTGATCCCAAACACTATTGTCAATGCTTCTCTGCTATTCATAGGGTTTTCAATGGCGGATTGATTTTTGGGAGTGGGTTGCCAAGTCCTTTTTCCAAGCCTATAGCTCCTGGTGTTCCTAGGCAGTCTCCCATCCAAGTACTAACCAGGCCTGATCCTGCTTAGCTTCCGAGATCTAATAGGATTGGATGCCACAATGGTATGGCTGCAAGCTCATGAATAATAGATATCATTAAATTAGCCATTGCAAATGAACTTATTTAGATAGAGTCAACCTCTTTTGATCTTTATTTATATGAGGTACTGACTTAAACTTTAAAAGTTTAACTTTAAAATTCAGTTTATTTTTTGGTACTGGGAGCTTAGTGCTCCAAGCTGCTGGGAACCCAGGATCTTGCACATACTAGGCAAGCTCTTTACCACTGAGCTGCTCCCTATCCGCTTTAAATTTTTTTTTTTTATCTTGAGAGAGGGTCTCATGCAGGCTGCCTCTGGCCTCAAACTCATGATCCTCCTGCCTCCATCTCCTGAGTTGCTGGGCTTATAGGGGTGTGTCACCCTGTCCAGTGAATTAGTAATGATTTAAATGATTACTACTGAGGATTTATTGTAGTTACTACAGCAGTCAAAGATATGTCCTTTGCACTTAGCCGCTTCACAAAACGAGGTGATGTGCAACTGTGAAAACTTTAAAGCCCATCTTCTTTTGTGGGTGTCAATATCCTCACTTTTTCAAGTTAATGTTCATTTCTGTTGTGATGTTTCCTATTTTTAGATAAGTGGGATCATATAACATGCAGCGTTTAATAACAATTTTATTCTGGAAATCATCCAAATTCCTTTTAGAAATCAAATGATACAAGAGTATTGGAAGTAAAAATTAATATTCTCCAGTAGTCTTCCTTTCTCTTCTTCCCCCAAGACAACCCCATACAGGTTATAAATGTAGTTAAGAGTTTGGCATGTTTATCCTTTTAAACTTTATTATATCCATCTACAAACATGTTCAGAATTGTAGCAGAGCTTAGGTGATACTGATTATTTTAATTAACTACCTCTGCTGGTAAACTAATGTCTTCTTTAAGAAAACTGGGTGAATATTCCTTAGAGAGGCATGTACTGTAGTACTTTTTTTTATTAATAATTGAGTTATTGAGGAAGTTATACCCACTGCTGAGTAAATTATAACACCATTATAAGATGTTGTGAATATTAAGTGAGAAGACATATAAAGCATGTGGATTTTCAAATTCTAACTCCTTAAATAGTACCACAGGGACTTGAAAGAGGAAGTTTTGCATTAAATGTTCTATTACACATTTTGTACTTTTACTCATTTCTTAAATTCAGTATTTTAAAAAATCAATGAAGACACAGTGAATTTATTACAAATGAGGAGCTAGCTTGTCCAGTGGTTGATCTCTGTGTTGAGGATGGGATGTGTGGAAGCCACCTCTCCATTCTCTTTCCTGTTGCTCTGGCTGATGTAGCAAATGAGGTGGACATTTCTGTGGTGAACTTATATTCCATTTGGCAACATGTTTTCCCCAGGCCTCTTAGCAGGGTTTCTCAGTTAATTTCCTCATGGAAAAACCATTATAATTTGGCAATTTTCTGTGTTAACTTTACTCTCTAATTATCAGATTTATATTCTGCGGTTAAAACTTTACTGCAAGAAGAGGACTTTAAAAGTGCAAAAACATCACAATTTATTGCATTTAGAAGGTAAAGCATCTCCAATATTTTAACATTTTCATCTGGCTCTGAAATTTCATAACTTTATATTCATATAGATTGTTCAGATGGGAGACACCCATAGTTCATTAGCATTAATTATCACTCTTATTGTAAAGTCTCACTTTGTTAAGCATGGCAGAGGGCCCTTCCTAAGCAGGGTTCTCTCTACCAAATATTATATTTAGGAACTCACAGGAAGTTTAAATGGAGCAATAGTTTATGTGAAGACGAAAATTTTGAAATATTTTTTCCTGGAAAAAGTCCTGGAACCTTCTTATAAAATCTGGTACATCAGCTTGGGGTGTAGCTCAGTGCAAGAACACTTGTGTAGCATGTACAAGGCCCTGTCTTTGATCTCCTGTACCACAAAAACAAAACAAGGAAAAAAGTATGCAAACTGGGTGTGGTGGTTCATGTCTGTAATCTGAGTGACTTGGGAGGCAGAGGCAGGAGGAACTCAAATTCAAGGCCAGAAGCAGGCTTTTTAACTTAGTGAGAATGTGTCTCAAAGAATAAAAAACGTGGGCATGGTGGTACACGCCTATAATCGCAGTGGCTGGGGAGGCGGAGGCAGGAGGATCTTAAGTTTGAGACCAGAAGGAGTCTGTGTAATTTAGCGAGACCCTGTCTCAAAAAGTAAAACAAAACAAAACAAAACAAAACAAAAAAACAATGGGCTGGGGGCACAGCTCAGTGGTCCAACACTTACAGAGCATGCAGGCGCAAGTCCCTGGGTTCAACCCCAAGTACCTCAAAAAAAAAATAAATAAATAAAAATAAAGAATAAAAAATAAATATCAAGGGCTAGGGTAGACCTCCATGGTAGAGGACTTGCCTAGTGTTGGTGGGGCTCTGGGTTCACCAGTACTGAAAAATAATAAAAAGTATTTTCTAGTTGTTGATTACATAGATAAGCATATCACAGACACCATTAAGGTGACTTTGCACTTTCATGTGTTTCAGACAAGACTGTGACCTAATCAATGACTGCTGCTCCAAGCACTACACAGGCCACCTCATCAAGTGAGCATCTTCTGGAACTGACACTTTTGACAATAGGCCTTCTTTGATTTACTGTTCTGTGTTTGCTTTGACATTTGTCACTTTGAGACATATATTTTAGAAATCTTTTTTAAAATTATTATTATTATTTGTGAAGTATAATAGTCTCTTCAGTTGATTCTAATATATACCTTTAGGAACCGACTTTTGGGTAGTGAGCAGAATAAGAAATATTAGGGAATGAAATTTTCCTTGTAGTTTCCAAATTGGCAACCTCCAGCTTCTCTAAGCTGAGCATGGAGTACAAGGGGGAATTTCTAAAATTATAATGTGTATGAAATGCTTCTAAGAACCTGAGTAGCAGGCTGCCTGCATAGAGCATCTTGGTGAATGGTCATCAGAGAAATAGGAGTCTAGTGTTTTATACATAAGAAAAATTAATTCATCAAGCTTGCATTTACTAGTACCTGCTCATTACTAAGTGTCGAGATCCAAGGGCTGTATAAGATATGAAATCGTCTCTGTAGAGGAAAGATACACAATAAAGTACATTAGATAGCCTAACAAAGAACTAAAATGCACACAGTTGTGGCTATATAATCATGATCACAGTAACTGTGACCTTGGCAGGTAGTTTCGCTTTTCCATGTGTGTAAAAAAAGATGCTTCTGCAGAATTTCCCTTATAAAGCTAGAATAAGAGTGGAATGAAATAATATACCTAAAGCACTTACTATAGAGACTGCCATATCCTCACCATTTGTTCAGTTTGCTGCTGTTATTCTGGTTATTGTTGTTGTTAGGTGCTTTCAGGTTGGATATGATTCATAGCAGTCCTATATACAACAGAATGAAACACTGCCTGACAGTGCTTCTCTGCTATTCGTAGAGTTTTTGATGATTGCTTGTTTTGGGAGTGGGCTACAAGTCCTTATCTCAAGCCTATAGGATCTGGTATTCCCAGAAGGTCTTCCATCCAAGTACTAACCAAGCCCAACCCTGCTTAGCTTCTTAGATCAGATGGGATTGGATGCTAGTGTGGTATGGCTGTAGACATTATTCTGATTGAGTGTCTTAATTAATTGAAGTGTGAGTAAGTGCTCTAAGACTCGAAATAGGGTAGTGAAAGTGAATGGAGAGGAGAGGATGAATTTTAAGGAAGAAATCAATGAGATTTTTGGTGACTTTTAAAATATAGGGAGGAAAAGAGCATTTGTGTGTTTCTAACTTGAAAATGTTTGGGTGAGAAATGTCATCAAGTTTGAGGTGATCCAGGGAGTATATGTAGATAAGCAGATGACAGTTATTAGAACTGGGCTTCTTGTTGACCTTTAGAGAATGACAGTGATATAAAGAAGGTGTGGAAATAATTTTGATAATTGGTTTGGATCTGAGTAGGAGTTAATGTTTAAACAAAATGAAATAGAACATTTCTAAACTTTCATGATATATTATCACTTTCTTACCCAGAGACCACCAGAAGAGACTCATATTTGCAGCTGGCGATAAAATTTGTTGTACTAGGAATGCATACCTCTCGGAGTTACTTCCTGAAAATCCCTTTGAAAGTCAGCGAGATAATGACCTAGAAGCCAGTGGTGAAGGCTTTTGTGTCACTCCTCATGATTTTGCTAAAAATAAGCATGACTTTGAAAGTGGTATTCGACTGTGCAATGGAGAAGTATTTTTCATAACAAATGTAAGTCTTAGAAAATAATACCTTTTTACCAATTAGAGATTTTTATTTTTATTTTTTGTGGTACTTGGGGGTTGAACCTAGGGCCTTGAATATGCTAGACAAGTGTTTTGCCAACGAGCTGCACCTTCAGCCTTTTTATTTATTTTATTTTTTAAAAGGTTTTCACAAAGTTGCACAGGCTTCCTCTGGCCTTGAACTCACTATGCTTCTGCCTCAGCCTCTCAGGTTGAAAGGATTATAGGTGTGTGCCATTTTTCATTGCCCTAGAATTGACCTAGAATTTAATCATATCAGAGTTGCATTTTGTTTTGTTTTGTTTTTGGATATGGGAATCTCACTGTGTAGCTCAGGCTGGCCTGTAGCCCGGTGTAGACCAGGCTAACTTTGAACTCTTATCCTTCCTCCTGCCTCAGTCTTCTGAGTGCTAGGATTACAGGCACATACCACCATGCCTAGGTTCAGAGTTGACATTGTTGTTCAAAGATTTTTGTTAAGAATTTTTTCATCCATGTCTCATTGAATATTGGTTTGTAGTTTTATAGTGATGTCAGAATTGAGAGTACTTGAGATGTAAAGTGTTCCTTTTTCTTGTTTTTCTGGAAGACTTTGTGAGGAAATGTAAGTTTAATATGGTTGCAGTGCTTCAAAAAACAAGGCACAACCATCCTTGATTGCAGCTTAAATACAGAAACTAGGAGTGTTTGCCTTATATTTGTTCTCATTGTATAGACACTCTTGTAAACTTATAATATTTTTTAAAAACTGTAAGGAAAAATACTTTGTAAAGTTTCAAGGACTGAAAGCGATTTCCGCTTATTAAAATACTTGCCTGTGATTATATTCAATTAAGTATAAATTTTAAGACTTTTGAAAGTGCTTATTTATTTATTTACCAGGGCCTCATGCATGCTAAGCATGTGCTCTACCACTGAGCTAAGTCCCTTGGAATTCTTAATGGTAATGAATGTACATGCTATTTTACTTATACTGTGCTTATATTTTATGTTCAAACTGAAGACAGAATGTTTTTATGGGTGCATATTTGAAGACATAAAAAGTTTCTTTGTTTTGATGATAGGATGTAACTGATGTAACTTTTGGAAGGAGAAGATATTTGACCATTAGTAATATGGCTGGCATGGAAGTAACTGTGGATTTTGGGAAACTAATGAAATATTGTCACATAAAGCATGCATGGGCAAGAACTATTCATACTTTTCAGGTAAGAGTGGACTCTTCAAAGCTGTTTAAATAGCTTACTAAGCAATGGACTACCTTGCATTGCTTCCGTTTAAATTTTTGATGCTATTATTGTTACTATTTTGTTTGCAGTGTTGGGGTTTGAGCCTAGGGCCTCATGTATGCTTCTAACAAGTCCCCTAGCGCTTGCTTTTAAGTACACAAAAGTGAAGAAAATACTAGACAGAGACTCACATTTTGCTGTTTACTTCAGAGCTCCCTTTATTATGAGGAACTAAGGCATTACTGTGAAAACTTCATCCTGAAGGTCTTCTCTCTGCCTCCATCTCCAGCATGGCTTGATATGGCACTGTTCTGATCTCCTCTTTATTTAAAATTTGATGTTTAGTTCATTATGGATCTTTTTGTACACTATTTTTTATTTAAAAAAATATTACATTAAAATATTACTTACCTTGATTGCTGAGTTTCTTGGCACCTTACTAAATTTTATATCTGAGTAGTCCCAGGTCTGCTTTCTACCTTCCTGAACAGTGACTTCTCTCCTGTATTTGTGTATATCTTCCAATTCATACAGAAACAATATATATAAATCTAACGTATGTTTCTGAAGTTTAAACAAATGGTATCATCATGCTTCTATCCTTTTGCAGATTGCTTTTCTTTTTGGCCTAATCAGCTTTGTTGGGTATAGTTTTCATATGCATTTTCATTATGAAGTTGGGTGGGTTGTGATAAAAGTATGCTTTCTCTCTGATTTTATGAAGCAACCTCCTTTTTAAAAGTTTAAACTTATTTGAGAATGTCAGATTTATAGAGAAGTTAGAAAGCACAAAGTTCCTATGTATACTTCACTCAGCTTTCTCTAATGTCCGTATTTCATGTAGCCATAATATATTTTTCAAAACTAAAGAATTACCATTGCTATAATGCTGTTAACTTTGCCCTGCATTCATATTTACCAGTTTTTGTACTAATGGTTTTTTTTTTCTGTTCTGAGAGCTAACTTATGACACCCCATTGCACCAAGTATAATTTGCTAAGTTTTATTTTAATACTCTTGAATTCTCATAAGCTATTAGTGGCTCTGTTTTTTCCCTCATTGTTTTGTGCTTCCCTCCCTGCTGTTGATTTGTTGCTTTAATGGGGAGGCTGCACTGGCCTATATTTTTATGCAGAAAAATTTAGGTTACTCTTTATATTAGTAGACAAATATTAATAAACATTGATTTTTTTTTCAGTGCTGGGCCTCACACATGCCAGACAAGCACACTACCACTGAGATCACTGAGTTGTGTTTCCAGCCCTTTTTTATTTTATTTTGAGATAGGGTCTTGTTAAGTTTCACAGGCTGGCCTCAAACTTATGATCCTCCTGCCTCTGCTTCCCAGTAGCTGGGTTGGGATTACAGGTGTGCCCCACCATATCTGGCTAAGCATAGATATTTCTTTATTTTTATTTTTTGGGGTGTAGTTTATTTATTAACATACCTCATCTCAGTTCCAAAAAGAATATGAAGTGGCTTATAAAAATGCTTATAATTCAGCATGATTTTTTAAAAAGGGAAAGAAATGATGTCAAATGGAAATTAAGGTAAGGATGGTAAGGGATTGCCTCCAGAAATGGATTAGAATGTGGATATTCATGCTGTCCTCATTCCTTGTTGACCTAGGAAACAGATTTGGCTTTAAGTTCCCTTGAGGCCAAAGTACCCAAAAGACAGAGAGAAACAGTCTGTTGATAATGCCACTAAAAGAGTTGTTGTAAATTCAGATATTCCTGCCCCTAAGGTGCTGCAGAAATCTCTCCCATGGATCTTTACTGTGAGGGTCGCTCATTCTGGAAACTTACGTCCTTCAATTTGGGGAAATTTTCTTGAATGGCTTCTTTAAAATTTCTTGTCCTCAACTGGACATGGTGGTTTATGCCTGTAATCCCAGCAACTTGGGAGGCAGAGGCAAGAGGATCACAAGTTTGAGGCCAGAGGCAGCCTGCATAAGTTGCTTCAAAATAAAAAACAAAAAATGGGACTAGGGGTACAGCTCAGCGGTAGAGTGCTTGCAAAGCATGCATGAGGCCTTGGGTTCAACCCCTAGTACTAGAAAAATAAAAAAGATTCCTTGTCCTCTGTTTTCTCTATTCTTTCTCTCTAGTATGGAGATTAGACCTCCAGAACTGATTACCTGAATACTTTGTCAAACTGTCGTATTTTCCATCTCATTGTCATCCTACCTTGTTTTCTGAGATTTCCTCAAATCTGTAATCTAGTTATCCTATTATGTTGGGGTTCAGCTCTGGCCCGGCAAGGTCTCAGAGCCTTGCCTCAACACTAGGTAAAATCCCAGGACTCTCGGGGCTAAGGTGAGAGATGGTCGGTGGTGCCAAGGAAGGACTTTGGGAGCCTTCTTATTATATATTATAAAAGAGAACAAGGGTTTTATTCAGCTGCTCCTGCAAGCAAGAACAGGAATAAGCCAAAGGATGTTATTGGTGCTGATGGTCTGTGCTGGCCTTGACTCTCACAGCTCGCCTTCTCTGCTCTCTTCCTCCCCTGGCAGGGGGAGGAATTGGAGAATGCTTTCTGTCTTGCTAGGTACCTTCGGCTCTTCAGGGTCTGTGGGCTTGACACGGAGTCTTGCTTGAAGGTCTGGCTGATTGAAGGTCTTAAGTTTCTGGAGTAGAGTGCAATGGTCCAAGGTGATGGGGTCCGAGTAGCAGGTGGAGACAAGAGGGATTCTAGGGGTGGTAAGTGGTTTGTTTATATACTTTCCAGGAGGGGGGTGGAATAGGGAGTGACCAATCATGGCAGGGCTTCTGCCTGGGGCGACTGTCACCAATTGCCATGCAAATAGAGGCTTGCAGTTGTGCAGTTTTGGTAGGTGGATAAAGTGCAGGCTGAGCCAATCATGGAAGACCCTTTATGATCAATCATAGGGGTCTGGATGACCAATCAGAGTGGATGTGGTCACTCGAGAGCCAGACTGATCAGGGGCTATCTTGGGTTACAGGATGGGAGGGGTAGGAGTGAAGGACCAGGATGTGGGACAAGGGTCACTTGCCTTAGAGGACAGAGGTCAGTCCTCCAAGTGGACCAGATGGGCTCCTACCTTGGTGGTACACTCTAGGATTCCCCAGCATTATACTTTTGGACAAGTGAAAAGTGAAGGAGTCTTTATCATCACCAGTTTGAGTAGATATCTTTTATCCAATCTAATTTTTATTTCATAGTTGAAATAGCATCTCTTACATCTAAGGACATTCACGATTGTTATTTTAGATCAACACATTTTTGTTTCTTCTAATCTAAGTTCAGTTCTATTTAACAAATATTTATTGAGTTAGCCTATAGTGTTTGTGCTTGGTGTATGTAGGTCAGTCCATGACAGACACATAGATCTCTGCCATTGTGAAGCTTGCATTTAGGAGAGGATGAAGATAGATATGATCATGAAAAAATAATAATAACCAAATACAGGTCAAACATCTCTAATCTGAAAATCCAAAATCTTAAATCTTTTGAGTCCCATTTATATCAAAACCTTCAGGATTTTAGAGCATTCCAAGTTTTTGATTTCCATAATAGAGATGCTCAACCAGTCAGTATTCCAAAATTCAAAACAACTTTGATATCTGAAATACTTATGGTCCCCACCGTTTTGGATTAACAGATGTTCAACTTTATGTTAGAGGTGGTAAATCCACAGAAAATATGTAGGAGTGGCATGCAGTTGTGATTTTTAATAAGTGATCAGCATAAGCCTCAGTGACCAATTAAGGATTTTGGCTTTGGTTCTGAATAAAATGGGGAGCTATTGAAAGTTTGTGGACAATGACACAAGTTATTGAGTTGTAGAACAAACTTAAACATGTAGAACTTTCCTCCTTAATAATTTTGTCAGTTCTGATGATTCAAGGAAGATTTAAAGATTTACCATCTTTGGAGGTTGATACATAGATACCAAACAGGGGTACAGAATACCAGAGTGAACAGATCTTTGCCTGATTCCTCATGACCTTTTAATTTTTATCATCATTCATTTAATGAGGCACTGCACTAAGAACAGTGGGCCAGATAGACATGACCTGCCTTCGCAAAGCCTCTTGTCTGGTAAAAGTCTGTGGTAGAGCACGGTCAGGGTGCTAGAAAGTAGGTAGCTGATCCAGGGATGGGCCTGATGGAGGCCATAGGCTGAGAAACACTGAGAGGGTGACAGAACTTCCTAGTGCTTGGTGAAATCTGGTTCATGGATAAGAAAGAGGAGAAGAGGAGGTGGGAGGAAAGGGTTTGGGGTCCAGGCAGGTGAGGTCCTGAAGGGCCTCACAAGTACTTTGAAAGGCCAGGACTTGACTTTGAGAGTACAGAAGCCATGGGAGATTTGTAAGCAGAGTCCAGTGTGATTGGACTTGCACTTTACACATGTCACTGTGGCTGGAATGAGGAGGGTGGACTGGAACAAGGGCGAGGGAGACTGATTATGAGACTGTTCTTCCCTACTGTTACTCTTGTTTTTCACTGTGTTAAGTGATAATTAAGAACTAGGTTAGTTAAGTTTCAGCAGACATTTATACATTTAGGAATACACAATATAAAGTCTGAAGGAACCAAATGGCGTGTGTGTGTAAAATGTATTTGGAATTTGTATGACCAAGGATCATTTAACTCCATTTCTGAGACCCAGCAGCTTTGGAAAGAAGTATTTATCCAATGCTTTCCTACTGAGGAGCTGGTTCAAACTCTGTCTAGAGAGATGAAAGAGCTTACTGTGAAGTGTCTGTACAGTGGCCGTTTTTCACATTCTGCATCGTGTTGCTTGCTTCCTGCAGCTCTTCTTTTGGTAGAAGGGAAGTGGCAGTGATGGAGGACATAATGGTTCAGGCCACTTCTTTGTCTGTGTTGGCAGTGCACGTGCGGCTCTCAAAATATAAAGACTGAGAATAGCTCCCGAACACAACATTACTTTTTTTATAGTTACACGGAAATACTCAAGATTTTTCCTACTCATAGAATTCTACATTTGCTAATCTTAATAAACAAAGATTCATTGTTCTCTTTTGTTTATCTTGATAAGAGAAATGATTCAACAGTGAGAAAATGTAGAACTAGAAAGAAAAAATTATCTATAGGCCCTCTGCTTGGAGGCATTAACATTTTGATAAAATGTCCTTCCATTTGGTATTTTATTTTGTTTTATACTTAGGTACTTTTTGGATGTCTGTAGCCATAGCACCTTGACATCTGATCCTGCCTGATTTTGGAAGCTAAGTAGGGTCGGCCTGGTTAGTCCTTGGATGGAGACTGCCTGGGAACACCAGGTGCTGTAGGCTAGGGAGAAGGTCCTGGCAATCCACTCTGGAAACAATCTGCCATTGAAAACCCTATGTATAGCAGAGAAACACTTAGAATAGTGCTTGGCATGGCACAGGGTCAAATAGTGTTTCCCTCTGTTGTATATAGGGTTGCTATGAGTCGGACCCAATTCAATGGCACCTAACAAAAACAACATTTTGAATCAGCATAATCTTGTTTTGTAACATAATTGTGACCAATCTTTATATATAGTATCGAGTCTTTAAATTTTTGTCATGTTTTAAAGCATCTTTGATATTTGCAAAGTTATGTGTATGTGTCTGCATGTATGTATACGCATGTATTTATATGTTCTCCTGTTGTTGGATATTTTTGGTTTCCAATTTTTTCCATTGTAAGTAATATTACCGTAACACATTCACACATAAAGCCCAGAGAGTCATTTCCAAGTCTTTGATTAAGGAACATTTAGCACTGTATGCTGGGTTTCCACAAACCAGTTGTGGACCTGTGTGTTCCTAACTTAGCCACACTTTTTTGCGGTTTGAGTTTTGAGATGATGAATAGCATGGAACCCACAGGATGGACTGATGGGAATGGTCTGGCCAGGTATGCGTAGAAGGTGCTTGAGAGCACTGTGAGGAATGGTCTCTGCCCTCCTTTGTGAATTCTTGGAGCCCACTGCACCCAGTGCTAATTATTCACACTGTATTGTTGCCCTCAGGGGTCAGAGGAGGACACAGTCGTCTATGTGGTGGGGAAGGCAGGCCGCCAGCACTGGCAGCACGTTTACACTGCTGTGACCAGGGGCCGCTGCCGAGTGTACGTCATCGCAGAAGAGTCTCAGCTCCGGAGCGCAATCAAAAAACACAGTGTTCCCCGGAAAACTCGTTTAAAACATTTCTTGCAAAATGAGCTCTCCATTCGCTGTGCAGCTCCAGCAGATTTTCCATCCCCGTCGAAGGGCTCTGGAGACCGCAGAGGACCCAGCACACAGCCTCCGGCATCATGGTTCCCTGAAGTCACAGCCAACTCAGTCACAAGGGACGTCGCTGGCAATGAGGCATCTTCAGCTGAAGACGGGATGTCCACCTTTGCTCCAGAGTGGCAGGTGTCTTCGTTTGATGACGAGGATGCAGATGAGGAGTTAGCACAATTGCGAGGGTCCAAAAGAACCTGCGGTGGGAATAACTGTGAAAGTCCAAACAAAGTTCATAAGGTAGGAGTGCTGTTTGCGTGTGCTCAGGTCTTCTTTAAATCTTGCCACCTGCAGTGTGCCAGCAAGGGGCTGTGGATTCCGCTGGAGCCACATTGTGCCTTAAGACTTAAAGCCAACTGGTTTCTCATCTTTTTGACGTCCCGCTCTTCCATATCCAGTTGATCCTGGCACTTTTTCTGACTCTCCCTGTGGCTATCGCTCTAGGGAACCTTGACTGATTGATGTGAGGTGCTGTGCCAGAAAAAAGCTCTGTCTCTTCTCTGCACCTTCCTTCCCTTTGTCTTCCTGGCTAGCACGCCCTCATACTTCACCTGTACTTTTTTGTTGTTGCCCTAATGGGGGTTGAACTGAGAACCTCCTACGTGCTAGCGCTCTACTGCTGAGCTGCACCCTCAGCCTCTTTTTTATTTTTTATTTTGAGACAGGATCTCACTAAGTTGCACAGGCTGCCTCTATCCTCGAACCTGCGATCCTCCTGGCCCCGCCTCCCAAGTTGCTAGGATTACAGGCTGTGCCACCGTGCCTAGTCGACACCCCAACTCTGCAGGCCATAATCTCATGTTACCACAACTCCCTTGAAATGGCTTGTTGTAGGCTTCTTGCCGCTGCCGGGGCTTTTTCTTACGTCTTGTCCTTGATGTCCCCCAACACTTAAGAGCTTTAAATGCCTGTGGCTGTTTCGCCCTCCCTCGCTTGGTTTCAAGGTCCCTTGTCTAACACATCCCCTGCCTCAGTGTCACCTCTGTTTCCTCACTTCTTTCTTTCCTCTCACTCATCCTGTAACTGGAGATGTTTCCCCAGAGCTCAGTTCCTTTTTCCTTTTGGAACATATCCCATTCTCACAGGTCCTGCCATTCCCTCTGCCTGGGTGATTTTTTCAACAAAGTTTCAGCTGTCTGCTGCATTCTGGGTGCTGGGAACTCAGAGCTAAGTGAGTGACGTGTGTCACTCTGGTGCTGACCACCTTTGCTGCAGACAGCCAGCTGTGGAAGTGCCTTGGTGACTCCCAGAGCACTCCCACACTGAGGAGCAGTTTATGAGCCCATTCCCTATTCCATGTCTGTGTTCCTAGAGGTTGGCCTTTCTGGAACCATGGCCTGACATCTTACTCTCTGTTCCAGTTTCTCCATTTCCATTACCGTTCTCCTAGTTATGCAGCTTGAAGTCTTGAAGTCACTTTAGACTCACCTTCCCTTCCCGCTATGCCTGCACATAAGTTTACCTTATTGCACAATGTCATTCTCAGGGATTTCTTCCATCTACTCTGCCCTGTTTTAGGTCCTTATCTCATCTTCTTGGATGATTGCTGACCCGGATGCCCTGCCCTGCCATGTTCCCATTCTCCTAATGCACTGCACACGCTGCTGTCAAATAAGCAGCCCCTTGAGTGCTTAGCTCATGCCTTTGCTCAAAAACCTTCAGTGGCTCCCTAGTGCCCACACTATCAACTCTAGTCTATTTGGTTTGACATTTGGCACGTTTCTCTGTTTGATTCCAGCTCTCTCGGCATCATTTCATTTCCCACTGTTCTTTATCAGCTTTAGTCAAGCTTGTGTCTTCATTCACTAGAGAAAATCAAACCTTTTCTCAGCTCTTCCTTTTGCATCTTGCATTTTGAAGATGGAGTCAGTACAACTTGTTGACTAGATGTAAGGGAGTAGAGGAGAATAATCCTGACCAATTCCTGGGGTCTGTCTGAAAGAAACTGGGGAATGCCAGTGCCCTTTCCTGAGACAGGAAAGCCATGAGAATAACTTGTTTGGGGAAATGAAGAGTCCTGAGGTTGGCAGTGTTTAAGTTGCCAGAGACACGTGGGGTTGTAAATTCCAAGTGTATTTTTTATGGAAGTGTAGTTCCAATGTGCTGGCAGCAGATTTGTGGAGTGTTTCAGCTTCTGAGGTGCCAGTGAAAATAAGGAGCCACTGTGGGAGTTCAGGGGAAGAAGGGCTCATGTAACCTGCCTGACCCAGTCTGAGTTCTGAAGGGAGAAATCTCCTGTCCTCTGTCGCCAGAGGGGATGGGCTGGTTAACAGGTTCTCTAAGTGCCTGACAAAGGGCTCCACATGTGAAATGTTGGCAGGGTGGGCCACTAGGAGGCACAGGGTCCAAGGGAAGAGGGGTGAAAGAAACAGAAAGGACAGACAGAGAGTCTTCTAAAGAGATTGACCGTTCTTCTGACTGCAGCAGAGATCAGTAGGAGCATTTCAAGTGGTCTGCGAGTTGAAATTTAGGACGGTGACCTTGACTGTAGTTAGTGGTGGTTAGGGAAGGACTCAGGGACTGATGAGTTCCCATCATAAAAATTATTGTCCTACCCTGGATTAACTCAGTTGGTAGAGCGATGCTCTGCAGTCTCTGAGGTCCCTGGCACCTCAAAAATGGGAGAAGGGCATGGCAGTCCACTCCCGAGGCAATCCCGAAACAATCAGCCATTGAAAACCCTATGAGGGTTGCTATGAGTCGGACACAACTCCAGGGCACCTAACAACGACCCTGGATAAAATGATTAGGCTCAATGTCAGGTGCTAGCTATGGGGATAGAGAAGAGATAGTCAGGAGCAGAGTTGCTGGGACCTAACCATGAGTTATAATACTGCTGGGGTTGGGGCGAGGATGCCTCATAGGCATCTGGCCTGGGCATACAGATGAAGCCAGGTGCCATTAATAAGGATTGAGAAAAGAGACTGAGGGACAGGTTGTATGGGAAAAATAAACAAAAGTGTACATAGTAGGGGGGAAAATGTTTCTCTTTGCTTGTAATGACACTATTCAAATCCCTGCTGATTCTAAGCTTTATTCTGTACCCTAGACCAACTCTTTGACATGGCATTTCCATCTTAGTAAAACATCTTCTCCACAATTAAACCTGTCATCTCTTGCAAAGG
Organism: Pedetes capensis; assembly: GCA_007922755.1. Classification (NCBI taxonomy): domain Eukaryota; kingdom Metazoa; phylum Chordata; class Mammalia; order Rodentia; family Pedetidae; genus Pedetes; species Pedetes capensis. The sequence continues at coordinate 38,974 of VMDO01008966.1, forward strand.
CCCTGGAATAAGGCTTTTCACCTGAGTAGAGAAGAAGCAATGTCAAAGCCGGGCATGGTGGCGCACACCTGTAATCCCAGCCACTTGGGAGGTGGAGGCAGGAGGATTGCAAGTTTGAGGCCAGAGACAGTCTGTGTAAGTTAGACCCTGTCTCAAAATGAGAAGTAAAAAAATGGAATGGAAGCGCAGTTAGAGCGCTTGTGAAAGCATGCATGAAGGTCTGGGTTCAATCCCCAGTACCACCAAAACCAAAACAAAAGCAGGCAATTTCAAAGAAAATCCTTTTAAAAGTATTGCTTATGTTTTATTTCTTAGCCCCAACATGTGACAAGGGCTTATGGTTTTACGTGGTGGTACAAAGAGAAAATGGCAGCATCATCCATCCTTGCTTCTGAGTCTTCTGGAGTCTTAAAGCTCTGACCAAGGCCAGCATTGCAGCTCTGTGAAGGACAGAGTAAATTTCAGGAAGCTGTCCCATGCTGGCTTATGTCACTGCATGATGGCAGTAGCACAAAGTTCTCTAATGGAAATGGATACATTTTCTCACAGTTTGCCAAAAGCTTATGATATCTTCAGGAATCCCTACAAATGAGGAAAACAAATTCACAGCTTTAGGACTGAGAAATTAGGGACTGCTGTTTATATAATTATTGACATTCAGGTACATTGAGTTTTGCCATTTCTGAAAAAATAAATCCAGTGACAAGGGCTACCCACATATGCTTTCTTCACATTCATACTGCTGCGTAAGAAACACACGACCAGTTGGGTGTGGTGGCACATGCCTGTAATCCCAGCACATGGGAGGCTGAGGCAGGAGGACTTGCTACATAACAAGACCCATCTCCTCCACTGTTTAAGTCATGCGATAGTTAACTACATTAGTTTTGAGAAATGCCTCATTAGGCAGTTTCATTGTTGTGCAAATATCATAAAGTATACTTACAACAACCTAGGTGGTCTAGGATACTCACTCCTCTGTGCTCTGGATGCAATCAAGAGACACAGTAAGTATGAGAATGTAAGGATGCTGCTGGCATACCACAGCATACTGCTCTACAGTAAAAAACAGTTTTATAAGGAGTACACTATAGAATAACAATAAAAAGTAGATACATAAACTAGTGACATAATTATCATAAGAATTATGTACTTTGTATAATTATATATGCTATACTTTATACCTTATCACTACAAATACATGATTACTGCATGGCACAAAGCAATAAGAATGTTTCAGCTCCATTATAATCCTAGGGGACCACTGTCATCTATATGGTTCATCAGTTCATCATTGGCCAAATGTCATTATGGAGTGCATGATAATACCAGTGACTGAGCCTCTTCTAGTTAAAGCTTTAGTGCTTTTTAATGGATTTAGTAGTGCTGGGTTTAAAAAAAAAGTCCTAAAGGAAAATGATGGCTTGATATTTTGTTTGTCTCTTCCAGAAAACTAGAAATGTATCTTTAGGAAAAGACCTATGAATAAAGATTGCTAAAATGTATCATATAAAGCAGTAGTTCCCAGAAAAATTTTTAAAGGAAAGTCACATTTTAACATAAAAAACAAGGTAGGAAGGACATAATCTTGTAATTGCTGAATATGGTTTTCCAGAGAAACAGAATTGGTCAATTTACATACACGTACTTATTGTTGTTTTTGTTAGGTTTGGTTGAGTTGTTGAGTCAGGCCTGACTTATAGTGACCCTCATAGTGTTCTCAGTGGCTGATTGTCTTGGGCTTGTTTTGGGAGTTGGTTGCCATGTTTTTCTCCCATGTTATGAGGTGCTGAAGATCAAACCCAGAGCCTCAGTATGTGCAGGGTAGCACTCTACCCCAGCCATATATATATATGTTTTAAATAAGTTTTATCTTTCACAAACTCTCTCAAAATGTACCACCTACCATCTACAACAAGCCTGCAGTTGTAGCCCTGTGGCATCCCATCCTGTCAGATCTTGAAGCTGTGCAGGTTTGGGCCTGGTTAGTACTTTGATGGGAGACCACATGGGAACACTGGGTGCTGTAGGCTTGGGAGATGGACCCAGCAGCCCAGTCCCAAAAATCAGTCCACCATTGAAAACCCTATGAACAGCAGAGAAGCACTGGCAATAGTGTTTTGCCTGTTGTAGGGTTACTATGAGTTGGATACTGACTTGATGGCACCTAACAACAACAACAAACTATCTACAACATACCTTAGCCTTTTCATTCTGTTTCTGCTCTGTAACAATGCTTTATCTTTTAGATAGAACTATACCATATGGCCTGCAGCTATACCACTGTGGCCTGTGATCTCATCAGATCTCTGAAGCTAAGCAGGGTTGGTCCTGGTTAGTACTTGGATGGGAAACTGCCTGGGAACACCAGATGCTGTAGGCTTGGGAGAAGGACCCAGCAACCCACACCCAAAAAAACAATCAGCCATTGAGAACCCTATGAATAGCAGAGAAGCATGACAATAGTGTTTCATCTGTTGTACACAGGGTCACTGTGAGTCAGATACTGACTGGACAGCACCTAGCAACAACAACATACCATATAAGGAGCTGGGCTTTAGCTCAGTTGGCAGAGTACTGCTCTGCACTCTCTGAGGACCTAGGTTCAATCTCCAGCATCCCCAAAAATGGAAGGATGTGGCAATCCACTCCTGGAGCAATCTTGAAACAGTCAGTCATTGAAAACCCTATGAGGGTTGTTATGAGTTGGACCAGACTTGATAGCACCTAACACCATGGCCACCATATAAAATACCTTTTAAACAGAATTATACCACATAAAATCCCCTCAACTAAAATATTTTTTCATCTCTTTAACCTTTTATAATACCCCCATACTCATAACCTTTTTGTAACGTCCTCTATCATCTATAACATATTTTAGCTTTTTTGACTTTCTTTTCTGTAATAACCCTCTTTTATATAGAACTGTGCCATACAAAATCTCTTCTCATCTAAAATCTTTTATTTCTTTAACTTTTAGAAAATATTTTTATACTTCCAACCTTTTATAAATTTTTTTTCCTCTTTCTTGATGGTTATTTTTTGTCTTATTTTTGTATAAAAATCTTTTTTATTAAAAGAATGTGTAGATATATTTAATGAAATTCCAGGAAGCTATTTTATTTGATAATTAAACCTTTCATTTATGTATAAGCCAATTTGAATAGAAGTTTTTCAGAGTAGACCTTATCAGGTGACATATCATGTTGTTAGGTGCCGTTGTCGAGTCAGTATCAGACTCATAGTGACCCTACAAACAACAAGTGAAACACTTGTCAGTGCTTCTCTGCTATTCACAGGGTTTTCAATGGCGGATTGCTTTTTGGGAGTGGGTTGCTGGTTCCTTCTCCCAAGCCTACAGTATTGGTGTTTCCAGGTGGTCTCCCATCCAAGTACTCACCAGGCCCACCCTGCTTAGCTTTGGAGATCTGATGGGCTCCGATGCCACAGTGCTAGGGCTGCAGGCAGCATATCATATATAATATATGTCCAAAAGTAACACACATAGAAATTGAAATAATATAACCTTTATATAAAAAACTTAGTTAAAAAACAAAGTAATATAGTAAAACAAATTAACCAATTTAAAAAGAAACATTGAATTAAGTTATATTTATAGCCCTGCAGGCACGCCTATAATCCCAGCAGCTCTGGAGGCGGAGGCGGAGGCAGGAGGATCGCAAGTTCGAGACCAGAGGCAGTCTGTGTAATTTAGCGAGACCCTGTCTCAAAAAGTAAAAAAATGGACTGAGGGTGCAGCTCAGTGGTCCAGCACTTGCAGAGCATACAAGCGCGAGGCCCTGGGTTCAACCTCCAGTACCGAAAAAAAAAATTATATTTATGATAGAATAAAATATATTAAGATCATTTGTTTATTTGGCCAAGTTTAAAATCTTTTACTTGGTTTAGATCTTAAACAAGTCTAATAGCTGCTTGGAATTTAAAAATCTCTCCCTTACTTTTTTTTTTTTTTTAAATCTCTAGACACAAGTTGTTATTAGGGGCCATGGAGTCGGTATCTGACTCATAGTGACCCTCATAGGGTTTTCAATGGCTGACTGTTTCGAGACTGCCTTGGGAGTGGATTGCCAGGTCCTTCTCCTATTTTTGTGGTGCTGGGAATTGAATTTGGGACCTCAGAGACTGCAGTGCAGCGCTCTACCAACTGAGCTAAAATCCCAGCTCCAGACCCAAGTTAGTCTGACAATTAACCCCCAGAATGTTTGTTTCTTGGCTTGAGGCAAAACTTTGAATGGCTGGCTTTTTTTTTTCTGGAGTAGGGGAGGCAAAAAGCATAGATACAGATTAGCAGGCAAAAATAACATACCATAAACAGAAACCAATAAAAATGACAGTACAATTTAAAAAATTTTTGTAACTTTGTATTTAGATATATTATTGTTGCTATGTGCCCTTGAGTTGGTGTCATAGCGACTCTGTGTTCAACAGATAAAACATTATTGTCAGTGCTTCTCTGCTATTCATAGGGTTTTCAATGGCAGATTGTTTTTCAGGAGTGGGTTGCCGGTCCTTCTCCGAAGCCTATGGCACTTGGTGTTCCCAGGTGGTCTCCCATTCAAGTGCTAACCAGGCCCTACCCTGCTTAGCTTCTGAGATCTGAAGGGATGGGATGTCAGTGCGCTATTGCTGTAGGCAATTATCTTTGTCATGGCATTAAGTAAAATTTATATTTTAAAGACAAAAGAACTTAATCTAATCTTAAAGGGCTCTTTTATGTGTACATCCAGGGGAAGCTGAAAGATTATTTTGTAAACTTCAGGTAAAGTTTTTCTTTAAAAGTTCATCAACAGAGGGAGAAACGTTTTGAATAAATGGCTTTGTCACTCAAATGAAAATAAGAAAATTGTCTTAAATATATTTTTAACTTAGTGAATAGTAAAGAAGTGAATTAAGAATCTGGACAGGGCTCTTCCCCCAAAGCCCACTTCATTAGAAAAGAATGTTAAGCTACAGAGAGGATCCGAGGAAGATGAGAGATTTTATTTTGGCTAGTAAGAGAAGCATTGAGAGTAATGCAGAGTTTGTCATGGAAACCCTGGGGCTGGACAGAACTGGTTTGGTCAGCCTGGGAGTGGGAACTTGTAGGGGTTCCCCGGAGATTCCCAGAGCAGCCTGGGGAGATCCCTATTATTGTTAGGTGCCTTTCTAGTTGTCCGACTCAAAGCAGCCCTCATAGGGTTTTCAATGGCTGATTGTCTTGGGATTGCTTGGGGAGTAGATTTCAGGATTGCCTCGGGAATGGGCTGTCGTGTCCTTTTCCGTCTTTTGTGGTACTGGGGATTGAACCTGGGTCTGGAAAGTGTGGAGCAGTGCTCTACCAACTGAGCTAAATCCACAAGGAGACTCTGGGCAGAAAGACAAGTTTCCAAGATGGGAAGAGAGCTTTAAAGGGAAAAGTCCAAAGTTGTTAGCAACCCATCTAGCGTGCAGGCTGGAAACGTTAGTCTCATTACTAGGGAAAATTATTATTTTTAACGCTGGGATTTAGCTCAACTGGTAGAGCGCCGCGCTGCAGTCTCTGAGGTCCTGAGTTCAATTCCCAACACCGCAGAAATGGGAGACGGGCCTGGCAATCCACTCCCAAGGAAATCCTGAAACAGTCAGCCATTGAAAACCCTATGAGGGTCGCTATGAGTCGGATACCGACTCCATGGCACCTAACAACAACAACAACAACAATTATTTTTAACAGCCTTTGAAGTTGTTCCTTTGTTATCACAGGTTAAACTGGAATTTTTTTTTTTTTCGGTACTGGGGGTTGAACCCAGGGCCTTGAGCCTGCATCCTCTGCAAGTGCTGGACCACTGAGCTCCACCCCCAGCCCAATTTTTACTTTTAGAGACAGGGTCTCACTAAGTTAAGCAGACTGCCTCTGGTCTCGAACTTGTGATCCTCCCACCCGCCTTGCTTCCCTAGCCTCACTTCCCTAGCTGCTGGGATTACAGGCATGTGCCACCATGCCCAGCTTAAACTGGAATTTTTTTAGGGAAGTTAGGGAGAAAAAGGAGTAGCTGAATCAGCTGAGTGATTGGCTCAGGGGATGCCACAGTCAAGGTTAGGTTGAGGCCGTTGGAGTAAGAGAAAGTGAAAGAGAAAGAGAAACACCTAGGTTGATTCATCCTCCAGATAAAAGAATGAGGGTTGCTGACCACAATGAAGAGGTCTCTATCAGTCTGCTTATGTTTTTGGAGCAGCTGAAGAGTTCTCAGGGGGCAACAACCCATCCCTGTCCCCACTGGCTCTCAGGTCCTACCTTGGGTGCCACTTATCCTGGCTGTCCCACAATAGGGTCAGTGGACACCGAGAAGATTACCCCGCACCAAGCGTTTAGTGTCAGGGAGACTGAGGTGGGGCCAGTGCCTTTGGGTGAACTGCCCCTGAGTGTTTCAAGCTTTTTTTTAATTATTATTATTAGGCTTTTATCATAACATTAGCATTCTTATGAGTCAGGGGAAAAGTGGGTTAAATATATATTTTTTGAGACAGGGAAGGGTTATTATTTATGCTAGCATGTTTTGCTCACTGCATGAAGACAGAGCCTGCACTACAAGGTCTGTGCCCAAGGGTAGAGAGATAACTGAAGGGGGCTTTCAGGCTTGGAGAGCTTCCAAGGGCTGGAGCCTTCCCCTGGAAGGAGCTAGAGGCTTCTTGGTGGCATTTTCCTTAGATTTTCTCCAGCTCTTCTTGCCACATCTTCCACTACAAAGAACCATTTAGATGTATAAATCTGTTTGTCTAGCTACATATCTGTCACAGTAGAATTTATTTGAAGGAATTGGTTCATGTGATTCTGGAGACTAGCAAATCTGAAATTTGCAGGATGAAATTTTGATCATGCTACAACTCAAGTTTGAAAGCAGTTTGCTAGAAGAATGTCTTCTTTCTTGGGGGAGGACAGTTGTTTTTCTGTTAAGGCTTCCAACTGATTGGATGAGGCTTACCCATCTTATAGAGGGTAGTCTGCTTTATGTAGAGTTAATTGACTGAAATATTAATAATATCTAAGACATACCTTCATAGAAACATAGAATAACATATTACTAAATATCTGGGTACTGTGATTTTAGCCAAGGTGATGGATGCATAAAATTAACCATCACAGTCCTCTAGAATAAAAAACAAAAACTAGCATTGTGAAAGATGAATTGTGTTTATTGTACTCATTCTCCTATGGTGGTGAAAAGTTTGTGACCATACTGGCCTATTGACTGATGCTTGAGAATCATTAATAGTATGAAGAATATGAGGTGTGATCAAAAGATACAGGAAATGTTTAAATAAAACAAATTTATGTCAGTAGAAGACATATTGCCTGTTAATCCCCCACAAAGTACTACCTTTGGCTTTGAACACACTTATCCAGGTATTCTTGCCACTTCCTGAAGTAATTTGAAAATCCTCTTTCATGAGAGTCTTCAGTTGTACTATCTTGGCTGCTTTGATGTCCTGAATTGTTTTAAAATGTTTACCCTTAATGGTCATTTTGACTTTGGGGAAGAGCCAGAAGTTTCATGATGCCACCTCCGGTGAATAAGGTGGATGAGGACACCCCTGTGTGTTTTTGACAGAAATTGCCATATGAGAAACAATGTGTGACATGGAACATTGTCATGATGGAGAATGAAACTAAAGACACTCTGGGAAGAGGACTTCCAGAACTGCTTCAGAAGTGGCAAGAACCATGGGATAAGTGTGTCCAAAGCTATTGGGATTATTTTGAGGAGATTAATGGCAAAGTGTCTTTCCTTGTAATAAATTTTTTAAAAAATTAAACATTCACCATATTTTTTGACCATACTGCGAATGATCACAGCATTGTAGTGTTTCACCTTACCATATCCAGAGCTGGGCACGTGACCTTGGCAGTCATACAGGGCTGTGTGCTTAGGGACACAGACTTTTTTATTGCTGTCATAGCCATCTTGAAATTTTTAGTGTTTGAACAATGAGTCTTCATTTAATTTTGTCCTGGGCTGAGCCATGTCCATACTTTTAGAAGTTAGTACATGTACTTCTTTACTAAACAGTCACTTGTACATGCCAGACCCAGAGCTGGGTGCTGGGGATGCCACAGTGAGCAAAAGCAGACATGGTCCTCCAAAGGATTGACAGCTGCCGGCTCTTGGTTGCTTGTCTTCCAAGGCTTGGGAGAAATGTATTATTTCTTCTTTAGATGCAGTCAGAGGAAGTAGAAGTACATAGGGTAAGTGAGTACATTTTTATGAAATTAACTTTATTTTTATTTTCTAACAGGTGGAAGAATCATCTCCACAAGTGTCTTCTAGACTTCAGAATTTGAGACTAAATAACTTAATTCCTAAGCAACTTTTTAATCCCACAAACAATCAAGAAAATTAAAAGTTGGGCATGATGGTGCATGAATATAATCCCAAGGAGGATGAGGCAGAAAGTTGGTGAGTTCAAGGCCAGTGTGGTCTACACAGCAAGTTATAGGCCAGCCTGGGCAGCATAGCAATACCCTGTCTCGAGAAACAAACACCACAACAAAACCTACAAAAACAACAACAAGAAACAAGTTAATTTTACTTCAGATTGCTCAAAAGAACTTTTTTTCTTTTCAAGACAAAATAAACATTTTAGCTTCAGTGTTTCAAGATGAAAAATGATGCCTATAACTGGAATTTTATATTAAGGCCTTGTGTTAGCAAATATTTTAAATTCCTTTGATCAAAGAAAACCTTAATGATTTCAGTATCTGTCATCATGAGAACTGGTAGTACTGGACATAAATTAGGGGAAAAGATACTAAGTTTTTAAAAAAAACTTGTACTTTAAAAAGTGTTTTACTTTGAGGATAATACCTTATTAACTTCCATGATCATTGTTGGTTATCTTTGCCAGTGGTTTGGAGCAGTGGCAAAGATAAACTATAATTGCATCTGTTAATGTCGTTGACACACAGGAATATTGTTGCAAGACAGTCATTTACAATGCCATTGGTGTCTCTGTCACTGCTATTGGGGCCCATTACACCTGGGACTTTTCCTGGAAATACCTTCTGAGTTGGCAGTATGCATATTGTTTTGAATACAGTATATTCCATTTTAGAAAACATTTTCTCTTAGAGCAATTAGAATTTAAAAATTTTGTTAAATGGTACTATGGTTTATTGTTAAATGGCACTATTGTAAATGGTACTATGTATCCCTCAAAGTTCACGTGTGAGAAAGCTCATCCCCAGTGCAACAGTGCTGAGAGGTGGGGCCAGACAGGAGGTGTGAGGTCATGAGCTGGTTAGTTTTTTGGAAGTGAGTTTCTAATCAAAGCCCCCTTATGCTCTCTTGGGTTCCCTTGGACCTCTGCATGAGATGACAAAGCAGGAAGTCCTTGCCGGATCCCAGGTTCTTGATTAGACATTGTTGTTATTGTTAGGTGCTGTGGAGTTGGTGTCTGACTTATAGTGACCCTACGCACAACAGGCAAAACACTATTGTCAGTGCTTCTCTGCTATTCATAGGGTTTTCAGTGGTGGTGACTAGACATACATTGTGTTTATTGCACTTTCCTTTATTTGTGTTTCTCAGATTTTGTGGTATTTATCAATTGAAGTTTTCCAACAGCTCATATGACAGCAATAAAAATTTTTGTATGTATGTGGGGTGGGGAATGGACTGTTGAACCCCAGGGCCTCAAGCATACTTCAAGTGCTCTACCACTGAGTAGCACCCCCAACCCCTTTTTAATTTGTTATTTTTATTTATTTATTATTTTTGGCGGGCCTAGGGGTTGAACCCAGGGCCTTGTGCTTGCATGCTTTGCAAGTGCTGTACCACTGAGCTGCACCTCCAGCCCCTTCCTTTTACTTTTTGAGACAGGGTCTTGCTAAATTATGCAGACTGCCTCTGGCCTCGAATTTGCGATCCTACTGCCTCTGCCTCCTGAGTCGCTGAGATTATATGCTTGCGCCACCGCACCTGTCTTAATTTGTTATTTTGAGACAGGGTCTTACTAAATTGTGCAGGCTGCCTCTGGCCTCGACCTCTTGATCTTCCTGTCTTAGCCTCTTGAGTCACTGGGATTACAGGTTTGTGCCACAGCACGCAGCTGCAAAAAGTATTTTAAATTAAGGTATGAACATTGTTCCATTTTTGGATATAATCTTAGTGTAAAATAAGTTTCTTTCTTCCCTCCTGCTCTCCTTCCCCCTCCTCTTTCTTTTTTTGATGTGGTGGTAGGGATTGAATCCCTCACACCTGCTGGGTAAGCATTCTACCTCCGAGCTACATCCTTACCCCTAAATATTACTTCTGTATGCACCAGGAAACCAAAAAATTTGTGACTTATTTTACTGCAATATTCTCTATACTGCTGTGGTCTTGGAAGCAAACCCACAATCTCTCTGGGGTATGCCTGTGTTGAACTTGCCAGCTTCTATAACTATGGGAAGTAAATTTATTTTTTTACTAAGTCATCCAGTCTCTGATATTCTTTTATAGCAGCACAGTGAACTAAGATAAATAGTAAAAGAAAAAGTTAAGAGGAATATTGCAATGTTTTTTAAATAGCTTTGTTGAAATATAATTCCTATACAATTTGACTATTTAAAAAGTACAATTCAGCAGCTTTTAATATAGTCACAAAACTGTGGAGCTAGTATCACAATACTTCTTAGGACATTTTCATAACCCCGCCCCCCAAAAAAATCTTGCATCATCTTAATCATAGTCTTCTAATCTACTCCAGCCCTGACCAACCACTGTATCTTCTTTTTCCCTATAGATTTGCCTGTATTTGGAATCATACAATAGGTAACCGGTTGTTACTGACCTCTTTGATTAGGGTAATTTTTCTTTTTTCAGATTTTACCCACATTCTATCAGTAATATGTCAGTGCTCTATCAGATACATTGCCAAATAATATTCCATTGTATGGATATAGAACATTGAACTTATTCATTCATCAGTTGATGGACATTTGGGTGGTTTCTGTTCTTTGGCTATTATGACTAATGTTGCTTTGTACATTTCTGTGCAAAATTTTATGTGGACATATGGTTTCATTTCTTTGGGATGTATAACTAGGAGTGGAATTTGGTAACGGTGTTTAGCCTCTAGAGCTGTTACCATTTTATATTCTCACCAGCAGTATGACAGTTCCAATTTCTCCATATTCCCCCCAACATTTATTACTTACTAATTATGTCCATCCTACGGGTTACAAAGTGGTATTATACTCATTGTGATTTTGATTTGCATTTTCCTTGTGGCTGCAAATGTTGAACAGCTTTCATGTACTCATTGGTCATTTATATCTCCTTTTTGGAGAGATAGCTTTTGCCTTTTAGATTATTATTTTCTTTTTATTATCAAAATTCAAGAGTTCCTTATGTTCTATATACAAATCTTTTATCAAAAAGATGATTTTCAAAATTTTTCTTATCCCATGGAGTTTTACTTTCTTGATGGTGTCCTTTATGAAGTCTGTTGTAATGATGTCTGGTGTATCTATTTTTGTTGTTGTTGTTATTGCTTATGCTTTTGATGTTACAGCCAAGAAAGCATTGCCTACCCAAAGTTGTAAAAATTTCTTATTTTTTCTTCTAAGAATTTAGTCATTTTAGCTCTTACATTTCCCACTTCATGCTTTTGCACGTGGATATCCACGTGTTACAGGTCCATTTTTTGAAGAGGTTATTCTTTTCCCCATTGAATTCTTGGGCACTCATGTCAAAAATCAGTAGACTGTGAATATGAGTTTATAGATTCTCAGTTCTATTCCACTGAGCCATGTAGGTGTCCTTATGCCAGTATCACGCTGACTTCATTACTGCAGCTTTGTGGTGACTTTTGAAATTAAGAAGAATGAGTCTAGCCAGGTGCAGTGGTGCACGCCTGTAATCCCAGTGCCTTGGGAGGCGGAGGTAGGAGGATTGCAAGTTCCAGAGGCAGTCTGCGAAACTTAGTGAGACCTTGTCTCAAAAAGTAAAAAAAAAAAAAAGAAAAGAAAAGAAAAAGAAAAAGAAAAAAAAATGGGCTGAGGGTGCAGCTCAGTGGTCCAGCACTTGTGAAGCATGCAAGTGTGAGGCCCTGGGTTCAAACCCTAGTACCGCAAAAAAAAAAAAAAAAAAAAAAAAAAAAGAAGCATTAGTCTTCCATCTTTGGTGTTCATTTTCAAGATTGTTTTGCATGTTCTAGGTCCCTTGAATTTCCATATGAATTTTAGGATTCACATGTCAGTTTGTGCAAAGAAGCTAACTGGGATTTTGGTGCAGATTATGTTGTTAAATCTATAGTGCCATTTTAACAATATTATCTTATGATTCATGAGGATGCTCTTCCATTTATTTAGTTATTTACTTGTAGTTTTCAGGATATTAAGTTTTATATTTTTAAATTAAATTTATAGTTCTTTATAACTAAATTTATTCCAAAGTATTTTATTCTTTTTGATATTATTACAAAGCAAATTGTTTTCTTAGTTGATATTTGATTTTTTTCATTGCTACTGTATAGAAACAAAATTGATTTTTGATTATCAATCTTGCATCTTCCAACCTTGTGGAACTTGTTTATAGCAATAAATTTTTAGTGAATTCCTTTGGATTTTCTATATAAGAAACTATCTCACCTGCAAATAGAAATAGTTTTAATTCTCCTTTCCAATATGGATATATTTTATTTCATTTTCTTGCCTTAATGCCTTAGCTAGAACTCAACTGCCCTATTGAACAGAAGTGGCAAGATTATCCTTGGTATGTTCCTGATATTAGGGTGTATTAGTCAGCTTTCCATTACTATAATGAAATAAATACCTGAGATAATCAGCTTATGAAGAGAAAAGGTTTATTTTGGCTCACAATTCTGGGCTTCCTGTCTAAGACTGAGCAACCCCATTGCATTGGGCCTCTGGTGAGAACAGCATGTTATGGTGGGAGTGCACAGCTGAGCAAACCACTTACCTCATTAGCCAAGAAACAGAGAGCAGCTGTACAGGTCAGGGTCCCACAGGCACATATGCATTGACCTAAAGACCTCTCACAAGGCCTTACCTTGTAAAGGTCCATAGCATTTCCCAGGAGCACCACCTTGGAGACCAAACCTTTAACACATGGGCTGTTGGGGTTCACTCAATATTCAGACTATAGAACAGGGAAAAGAATTGAATCTTTTGCCACCTGATGTTTATCCAGATAAAGATTTCTCTTTTGTTCCTAGTTTGTTGTGTTTGTATCCTGAAGGGACATTGACTTTTTGTCAAATGCTTTTTTGGCCTCTACTGAGATGATCATGTAGTGTTATCTGTTAAATTGGTACTGTGCATTACACTGATTTTTAGATGTTAAACCCACCTTGTATCCCTGGAATAAATCCCACTTGGTCATAGTGCATAATGTTTTTTATCTGCTACTAGATTTCATTTATTAGTCTTCTGTTGATTTTTTTTTTAATCTACCATATATTCTTAAATTGAATCCACACCCTCAACAGTTTTAGGGGGCTACAAAATCAGATGCAGATTAGAATCTCATGAGGATTGAATTTGCTGTGTTCTAGCTTTCAACCTCGAATCCAGTCTGCATGTGATTATAATCCACACCTGATTTTGTAGCTCTCTAGAACTGTTGAAGGGACTGGGGTTTAGCTCAGTTTCTCAAGTGCTGATCAGCACCGAAAAAATGGGGAAGGACGAAAAAATGGGGAAGGATGTGGCAATCCACTCCCAAGGCAATCCCCAAACAATCAGCCATTGAAAACCCTATGAGGGTCTCTATGAATTGGACATGACTCCATGGCATCTAACAACAACAACAACAACAACAACAAAACTGTTGAAAGTGTGCGGATTAGATTTGAGAGTATAGGTATGTTCATAAGAGATATCAGTCTGTAGTTTTATACTGATCACCTAGAATGAGTCAAGAAGTGTTCCCTCTTCTATTTTGGAAGAGTTTGGGAAGAACTGGTACTAATTCTTCTTCAAATATTTGATAGAATTTACATGTGAAGCTATCTGGGCTTAGGCTTTGTGAGAGGTTTCAAAATTACTAATTAAGTCTCTTGCTGTAGGTCTCTTTAGACTTTCTATTTCATATTCCGTTTCTATTTTAGTCAGTTTTGATCATTTGTGTCTCTAGGAATTTGTCCATTTCATCTGTTACTTAATCTGTTGACATACAGTTGCTCATAATATTCCTTTGTACTCCTGTCGGTTTTTGTAAGGTTGGTAATAAAGTTTCCCTTTTGTTTCTCTTTCAATTTTAATATTTTGAGCAGTCTTCTCTTTTTCTTGATCAGTCCAGGTAATAGTTTATCAATTTTGTTGATCTTTTTTTAAAGGACCAACTCTTAGTTTTATGGACTTTCTTGGTTTTCCATTTGCTATTTCATTAATTTTAAATCTTATTCTTACTACTCATAGGAAAGGCTGTTAAGGAGGGTTGAATGCTGCTCACACTGAGGGCTGGCCATTATTCAGAGGCCTGGAGGAAGGAAGCTTAGTATTTTGTTTAGATTGCTCAATGGGTAAAAACAGTTCAACAAATCATTTATGAAGTAAAGAATGGGAATTTGGGGTAGTCTGTTTTTTACTTCATTGTAGGTAAAAAAGGGTGTGTGGGGGCACCTTTCAAGTCATATAGAAAGGAAAGTTCTTTGCAATAAGCATTTCCTGGAACACAAAAGCTGGGGGGAAGGGAGGAAAGGTTAGTATTAACCTTATTAAATTTCTTTACCTATGGCTGTAACTCCAGAGCAAAGGGCTGAGGTCAAGTTTAACATTGTCAATATGAAATTAACAATAGCTTGTTTTCCTTAAAACAATGAAACAAAGCTGGGCACGGTAGCTCATGCCTGTAATCCCAGTGGCTCGGGAGGTGGAGGCGGGAGGATCCCGTTTGAGACCAGAAGCAGTGTGGGTAACTTAGCGAGACCTTGTCTCAAAAATAAAATAAAATAAAATAAAATAAAAGGGCTGGGGGCGCAGCTCAGTGGTCTAGCAGTTGCAAAGCATGCAGGCGTGAGGCCCTGGGCTCAACCCCCAGTACCGCAAAAAAAAAAATAAATAAATAAAAAATAAAAAAAAAGAAAAGAAAAAAACACACAATGAAACAAATTCTATGCAACTGAATATTCCACAGTATCACTAGTTATGATTGAACTACTGGCCAAAACATAAAACTCAATTCAGAATTCTATTAGCTATCATTAAAAGAAGACAATTCGTAGGAACCCATGATCATGATTCCAAAGTATAACTTATTATGATTGAACTACTGGCCAAGACATAAAACCCAATTCAAAATTCTATTAGCTGTCATTAAAAGAGGGCTGGGATTTAGCTCAGATGGTAGAGCACAGCGCTGCAGTCTCGGAGGTCCCAAGTTCAATTCCCAGCACCACAAAAATGGGAGAAGGACCTGGCAACCCACTTCCAAGGCAGTCCCGAAACAGTCAGCCATTGAAAACCCTATGAGGGTTGCTATGAGTCGGATACCAACTCGACGGCACCTAACAACAACAACAACAACAATCATTAAAAGAAGACAATTTGTAGGAACCCGTGATTTGGATGTAAAGCAAATAAAGCTTGATCATAGCATGTTAAAATTGCAAGGGTTAGCCAGGTGCTGTGATGCACACCTGTAATCCCAGGAACATGGGATGCTGAGGCAGTAGGATCATGAGTTCAGGCAACTTAGTGAGAACCTATCTCAAAATAATAAATATAAAAGGGGCCAGGGGTGCATTTCAAGGGTAGAGTGCATGCTTAGCACACCCAAGCCCAGGGTTCAACCCCCCAGTACTGCAATAAATAAATACATGAAATGATAAGGTCATCTAGTTTAGTTTACTACTTTGATAGACACCATAAGTCACCAGTGTTACGTACACTGCCAATGCTAGAAGTCTTGACTAGAAATCCACAATCATTATACAATACTAGTGTTGGAATTGCTTCTTTACGTTAAACTGAGATCTGCCTCACTAAAACCTCCATTCCTGGATCCTGATTCTAACCCACTACAGAAACAGACCTTGTTTTGTCTGGCCAGTTCCTTGAGTCTTTTGATGGTATAGCACCGAATCCTTTCTGTTCATAGTTTGCTGATGTCCGTTTTAGAGGAATGAAGTACTCAAAACTTGTGGGCTGAACATGGCATAGAGGCTGGTTAGTATATTTGAAAAATACTACTGGAAGCCCTTTTGTTTTATATTATTTTTGTTTTATTTTTAACAGCTATTTTCTATTATTAATTCATTTTAGTTTTGGTTATAAATGAAATATCCAGGTCTTGAGATAGTTTCTCATTTGCATATATATGTAGGTATATATGCACAAACACTGTGCAATAACAACATGAGCAATTGGGGATTTGCAAAAAAGCTTCAGTTCTGGTCATGTCACTCCTGTGAGTTTAGAATGTTACCCTGGGCATGCTGAATACATATAAAAACAAATGTGAATTATAGGGTCTGTTTTGGGACTATAGGCATTTTTCTTTAGATAGCATAATTAGTTTGTACACTTTAACAGTTGTAATTTTAACAGTTAATGTAAATGTTTCTCTTAGACTGCATGTAGTAGTCTCTCAGAGAAGATGTGACCCTTGAGTTAAGGTCTGCCTTTGTCTCCTAAAGTAAATATACCAGTGCTATGGTTGGAGGTGTTCATGTGCGCAGGTGTTTTTAGTCCTTTCTCATATATTTCACTCCTATTCCTCCAATGGGCTGGGGTTTAGCTCAGTAGCTACAGTGCTGTTCTGTGCTCTGAGGTGCAGGGTTTGATCCCCAGCACCAAAAAAATGGGAGAAGGACCTGGCAACCCACTCCCAAAATGATCCCCAAATGATCAGCCATTGAAAACCCTATGAATAGCAGAGAAGCACTGACATAGTGCCAATCATGGCACAGTGTTGGGGAGTGTTTCATTCTGTTGTATGTAGGGTCACTATGCGTCCAACCCAACTTAGCAACACCTAACAACAACAACAACAACAGTCATCCAAGAGTCCTGTGGTACAGAGATGACCTTCACTATTACACTTGTGAATACCAGAGCTGGAATTCAAACCAAGATCTGATTTTAAAGCCCATACTCTATCCACTCATTCATGATGCTTTTCAAGTTTATGGCAAAAGCTTACCCCTTTGGAAAATAGTGTAAGAATAAATACTGTACAGGACTCAGGCTAGAACACTGGAATATATCTAGTGCACAAAAAATGCATGTCATTTTTTTTTTGCTTTTTAAAATCACTGTTTATTCCATTTGATAGAGGGTTTTTTTTCCATACAAATATTTGCAACAATTTTGAATTCCCCAAAACCATACATAGACGATAAATACCATGCTATTAAAGTATTAAATTTGTACAAAAATACTTTACAGTTTAATACTTGTTTGTTACAAATAAAAATACATATTTAAGTGACTCATGATCTTTTCTTTTTCCTTAACATGATTCTGCTTTATACTTTCTTGCCCTGGCAGTTCTGAAATGTGATTGAAATATTTCTTTGCACAAAAAGAAAGGTGAGCTTTTTCCTTAAATGAAGGACACAGTGTTTGAATGCTTTGCTTAAGTGGTTGGTTGAATTATTGACCAAAATGAAAATATTTGGAAAATAATTGTTTCAACATTCTACCATCAATATACAGATCTATTTTTATATTTACCAAATAACAGTTATTAGTGTAGCTATTCAAAATATCTGAACAAATGAAAACAGTTGCCAACAAACATTAAAAGCAACTGTCACAAATTTATTGCTTTGAGGGATGGTAATAATTGGCAATGCATTTTGTGAAAAATGTATTTACAATTTCAGTAAGTGGCATGGCTCAGAACATAGTCCAGTGTCATTTTTAGGTATATGTGCTGTACACCCCTCAATATTACCAGTTTTTGAAACATGTCAAGCAGTATGAGTTTGATTTGTCTATCATTAATATGAACCTCATTTTTAATAGACTCTCCATTCTCTCTTAAATTCTTAGTCTTGAATTTTAAAAATAGGATAATGTAACTAATTCTCAGTGTTACTACCACTCTAATTCATTATCAGAGATTTTCAGCTATTAAAAAATGTGTTCTTAAAAGAAAAAAACAGGTCACAAGACATATCCTGTTTGATAATTTGTTGCATAGGGAATAGCATACATCTTAGTTAAAGTCATTCCTATATTTGGGCAAAACATTTACCACCACCTACTATGGTCTCCTACGTGCATCATTGCTGAAACATTTTAAGATAACTTAATTTTATACCTGTACCCCTCCCACTGTGGCAGTCCCAGCAGCTCACCAAGTACTAGTTCCCCCAGCAGAGCCAGCTTTATGAAAAGCCATGTTGGTCAAGTTCTTAGATTAATAGAAACTGACTTCAAAGTGAATTAAGGAAGTTATCATAGAGAATATTTTCAAACAGACATTTCTCTCTTTAAAAAGTGATAGTAAGATGAATGTGTAAAAAAATTTCCTCTGATGTTAACTGTGGAAAGGGGCAGTCTGCTTTTCGTTTTTTTTTTTTTTTTTCTCTACCATTGGGCACGGCAGGGAATTGCCCGCCATATACCATAGTGGTCACCAAAAAAGAAACCTCTTCAAGGTGAAAATGGAAGTGAACATGAGCCATGAGAGAGAGTTAAAAGACCCCTGTGCTTGCAGTTAATGCCACGTGATTATCTGTGCTTCAAATGTCACAGAAATCTTAAAGGGATTTTTAGCACCATGTAGATAACGTCTTTTGTCCTGCTTTATAAAAGTGCTGCTATAATGTATTAGTGGGTTCTCGCGTCTCTAGATTACCACCGTGGCTAGGCTGCTGGAAGAAAGTACTGTTCTGTTCACTCCAGTCTCCTCCCGGTAGAGTCTGTTGTTCCATAGACTTCTGGGAAGCCAGTGGGTTTCTACTGATAACCAGGTCCAGCTTATTACCAGATTCTGCTATGAGGGGTACAACAAGGCAGCAGTCAAAGTCTCTTGTTCGGACATGATTAACCTAGAAGGTCAAGAAGAGCCATTCTCAATTACTGTTGTGATAATTCCCTGCACCCAGAGTACTCAGCAGGTGTGGCAAGCTGGTTGGTTTTGAAGGTACTTAAACGTGCGCCCGAGCAGAGATTTTGCCCCTGCTCTGACTACCCAATGACATAGCCACTGGCCCACTGGTCAGCTGCTGCTGCTCACTTGTAAGGCCCTCCAGAGCAGGGCACAAGTACACGTCCCACTGGCCGCCTACTGAGCAGATCACCCCACCCACGGTAGTAGAGTTGGGAGTCCAGGTGCTGGATATTGCCTCCCATTCACAGAGGGCTTGACAGCTGTGCCTTAGATCAGCAGCAGGCGAGGGGCTCACTAGCACGTAATTCCATGCAGTGCTCTTCACCATGATGCTGAACTACCTTAAGTGAGCTCACCCCCTCACGAGCTTGCACACACGCTCCTCTTCCTCACAACAGTCTTCAAAATCCCCTGCCTCCCACTCCTGCTCCTGACTTTCCATCCTCACCTCCATCTTCTGGAGTTCCAAGCCTGCAACTTCTATTGTACTGATGGCAAATGACCCTCATTGTGAACTCTAGGAATGGTCTGGAGTCCTCATCCTCCTTGGACTTTAGCATTCCCTGCTCTGGGCAACTACTCAGTTTTTAACTCTCCTTCTCTGGTGTAATGGGAATACCATAGCAAAAAAATCACTGCTTGGGCACTAGAAATGGAATGCCAAACCCTAAGGCCCAAGCTGGTGGCTGGAGATAAAGACTTATAGGCATCTTTCCCTTCTAACAGACTGTTCCTTGCTTTTCCTGCCACTTCCTTTATAGGGATCATTCAGGCATTTGCTCTTCAACTTAAAGCTCTGTTCTGTATACACTGCTAGTTGCTACCTTCTCTCTTCTTGCCTCCATTCCTGTCTTGTGAGACCCAAGGGCAGAGGACTGCCCTCTGCACCATGGTGCCCTCCCTGCCCAGGATCTGGAAGTGAGTGTCATTGTACTTACACTTGACTGTGACACTGCATGGAATATGTACCTTCCAACTGAAGAACCAGGGCTGCCTCAGGCCTGGTTTTCCCTAGGTGCTGGGGATACTGAAAGGTAGGCTCTCAGGGCCAGGGCCACAGTGGTTAGACAGCTTAAACTGGACATGGGTCAGACAAGAGCCACAAGGGCCTCTGCCAGTACAAAGAAGTCTCTCATGAGGCGAGGTGTGGTGGTGCATGCCTGTAATCCCAGTGACTTGGGAGGTGGAGGAAGGAGGATCGCAAGTTTGAGGCCAGAGGAGAGACCCTAACTCTCAAAACACTGGTACTTACGACACGCTCTGTTGTGATCCTCTTACTTTTCACTATACATTTTCAGTCCTTTCCTACCTTTATTGCTTCTTGTCCTTTACATTTTGTTATTTTTAGAATTCTATCCATGATTCTCTTCTTTTTCTTACTATAAGCTCACCATAGTAACTGTATCTAAACCCTGGCTTTCAGCATCCCAGACCTTTAGTTCTGGCCCTAATAGTTCTCCTAAGCTGTCACCTGCCACTGTGACTGCTCTGCCAGGATGTGATGAAGCTCTGAAAGACTCCATGGGTCTGAAATAGGTGTCTTCCCACACCTCCCCATCTTCTTGCCTGTGATCTTCTGCTTCTCCCTCCCTGCCCCCAGTCACCCAGGGTAATATTGTATTTCCTTTCTAATCATGTCATTATTTTGCTTAAGAAATTAATATGTCTCCAAATAAAGTTGGAGAATTATTCAAGGCCCTTCACAATCTGAATGCAGCCTACTTCATGGTTTCCACTTTCATGAAAGTAGGTATAATGCCAAGTAGTAGATTAGGAAGACATTACTCATACAGGCTCAGTGACTTGTCCATAGCTGTTCATTCAGTGATTGTTAGATTGTCTGGGGAAAATGGAGTATCCCACAACTCCTAGAACAAGACTTAAGTATCCCATTGCCAAGGTAAAATAACTGCTCTTTCAAATGCAATCCAGTGCACATATGATTCTAATCCTCACCTGATTGTGCAGTCCTCTAAAAATGTTGAAAGGGTGGGGATTAGCTTTGAGAATATATGGTATCTTGTTGATCAATGACAACTTGCTTCAGCCTCGTGCTTTGAAAGTCAGTTGTTGGTTGTGGACTTACTCCAGTTCAATATACTTCTAAGACATATCAACTCACTCCTGTGCATGCAAAATGCTCTTCCTAAAAACTGTACATAAGAGCAGGAATTCTCTTTGCTAAATGAAACTGTACCTAACCATGATTATGCTGCATTAAGTTTTGAGGTTCAGCATTTTGGTTTCAGATTCTCTGTGAGATATTAAGAACTCAAGCACTGTATAATGACCAATGAGAGAATAAACTACTAGCCCTGTTCTCAAGAAGTTTATGGTCTGCCAGGGAATATATGCAGCGAAACAGGCAATTGTGATAATATAAATCCTAGCAAAGGTAAAAAACCTTCTATATAGAATATAGGATATGGGTATAGGCAAAGAAGGATCCGTGGGAAATATTAGTCAACTGAGACTTTAAGGAGAAGTCATCTAAGCCAGTAGTTTTCAATTTGGCTGCTCACTGGAATCACTTGGGGAACTTTGAAAGCACATTGAAGTCATTTCTTGCTCCCAGAGAGGCTGGCTTAATTGGTCTGGGATTTGGTCTGGTCATCGGGATGAATTCTCCAAGTGATTCTGTTTTTCAGCCAAGGTTGAGAATCACTGATTTAAGTGAGGCCAAAAGGTTAAGTTGGGCAAGGAGACAATGGGGAATAGTCAGTCTGTCTGAAAAAAGGAATAGTATATTGCAAGATTCAGAGCCAATGAGCTTTTATTCTTCTATAAAATATTGACCACTTCTTATGTGACAGGCACTATTCTGGAAACTGGGAACAGAATGGTGAGTAAAATCCCTGTCCTCATGGAGTGACATTCTAGTGAGCAAGAAAGCCACAACCAGTGTGATGTGTACTATCCTGTGAAAAGGAGGCAGGGTAAGGGAGAATGATACAGGGTCATTTTAGAGTGCTGTGATAATGGCACCGAGGAAGAGACCTGAGGCAGGGAAGGAGGGTGTGCATGTGCGACAGAGAGAGAGGTGCAATGCAAGTTCAGGGACCAGCAGAGGCAAAGGCCCTGTGTGCAGATGTACCTGTTGTATTAAGGAACTTCTGTGAGCCTGAGTAGGAAATAAGGTACAGGTGATAGGAAGCCAGGAGATAGATATTTAATTCCTGAAACAAGTCCAGCTATCGCTAGAGAGTAAATGAAGAGAGAGGCGAGGCAAGATACCAGCAAGGGACGGAGAGGCCAAATCACAGGGGCTTCGTGGGTCACACTGAAAAAGAGTGGAGGGAAGAACTAGACTGGTGGGCACCTGGAGTCGTGTAATTAATATTGACGTATTAACATATTTCTTGGATATATATTAATGGCAATGGCTGGGAGGGGTATGAGGAAGAAGCATAAGATTGGGAAAACTGACTGAACTCAATACCAAAATACTGATAGAGCAGAGGACCTTGGGGGCTGGGATAGACTTTACTAGAGCTGAAATAATTTTTATTCAGCTGTTCATTCCAACTGATTCCATAATCTTGATGACAAGGGTTGAAAGGAAAAAGCTCAAAGGGCTCAAATGTGCTGCAGGATTCGGAGGAAGTTTCCAGTTATAGGTCAGTAGCAAGGAGTTAAGATTCCACCTGAAGTCTTACCTGTAAGAGCCTGTCATAGGGCTTTAAGCCACCAAGATCACCTGGCCCAGCTGGGCGAATATTTTTGACATATACCCCTTTCTCCAGCAGACCATCAGCCACACTGAACCCAAAATCCTCCATGCCAGCGTCCTTGTACAACGTCACCTGAAAAGCAAGAACATGGTAAGGGAAAGTTAGCTGGGCTAGGGATTTTTGCTTCTGGAACTACTTGATGAGTAATCTTTTTAAACTAACACCAGGATCATAATGCATTTATAATATTATTATATTATAAATTATATATAATAATTATATAATAATTATATAATAATTATATTAGTCAGCTCCTCCCACCCAACCCTAAAGCTCTTTTCCCCACCCTAAGAAAGAACATCCTTGGAATTTGTAAAATTCCATCCAGAATTGACAAAGAGGAGACCTGGAGAGTCCTGGTCTTCCCTCATTTCTCTTTAAAATTGTAGTCATTAGGTATATGGAGAGGAGGGTTTCCCCAGGGAAGGTCACTTTCTGCTCTTTTCCTAGAGCAGTGTCCTGGTTGAGGAGCAGCCAGGGACTGCGGAGCTGTTGAGGAATAAACTGAAGACCTTTCCTCTCCTGACCCCAGCCTGGTATTGTACTAAATACAATGCTCAGCAGACCCCCTCGGAGCAAGTACCATGAAGGCCACTCTCTCATTTGCTGTGGTGCCCCAATCAGTCTCATCCACAAAACACATGTTTTTTTAAAAGACCTTGGACAAGTGCTCCTTGTCCTGGGGCTTGCTCTGACAACTTCCCTCAGTAATTGCCTAGGGTTTGGTTTAGTAACTCAAAGCGCCTGCCCTTCCGCGCTAGGAGCCTCATCTGGTCCTCTTTGCATCTAAGACTAACTGCTGCCAGTTAAAGCTCCCCGAAGTCCTCATTCTTGAATTGGACCACCTGCAAGAGGTATCCTGAGGTCAAAAGAACAAACCATTTATACATTCCTGAAGTGTTTACCTGGCCCTTAGCACGTTCCAAGCATAGGCCTAGGTGCTAGAAGAAGCAGCAAAGAAGAGAAAGGAGAGGCTGACTTCAAGAGGCAAACACATGCATGTGTAATGATCACCAAGCTCCCGGGGATGGATGCTGTGCCCAGGGGCACACTCGCGTGTGCTATAAGGTAGGTACTGTTTTTACTAAGGTTTGCTAGATGTCTTCCACAAAAACTGATGCACACCAACCATGATTTGGGCTTACTTGTTAAACTGTAATTTAAAGAGCTTTATTGATTTATTTTTACATAGCTAATGCATGAATATGTTATTGTGTTATAGTAAAAAAAAAAAAAGAAAGAAAATCCATAGCCTATAGAAGGCAAAATGTGAGGGTTACAACTTTTATAGCAGGTTTATTTTTTTCTTGTATCTATCCAGTTATTTTACTTCAGAGAGGCATGGAATACTGAAGGAAATACAAAATTGGTCAGTTTAGAGATTTTGTTTTACTGGATAGAGAGTTAAAATACCAAGCTGACTGGGTGAATACTATTTAACAGCCAGTCCTAGTGGTTATGGCCATCTCAGAGGTGAGGAAATTCAATTTTATAGAGGTCACAAAGGTAATGAATGGTAGAGCTGTGCCTATCAGATTCTGACACTCACTGTTTAACCATGATCCTCTACACCATCCAAAAGGCTTTATTTTATTGATTCTACCACGCGGGGTTGGTTTGTGTTTTGTTTTTAATATTTTTAAATCTCTGAAGTCAGATTGTTTCACAGTTGATGGCATCCTGGATCTCATGAAATATGGTCAGTATATCAACCTTCCACCCTACCCTCATCTATTCCCCAAGTACACTGGAAGGAAAAGCTCAACACTATACTTTTTTGGGGGGTGGGGAGTGAGAATATGCTTTGCTACTTAAAATGTCCCAAAAAAGAGCACATCTCAGGAGCCTCTGAAGACACAGGGCCCAAGGCCCGCCCCTGACTGACGGGATGGGAACCTAGAGAGCCACTGCTTGTTGACATGACACTTTGCAGGCTCACTCCCATCACTGTGTGGATGTGAGAGTGTGTGTGTGTGTGAGTGTGTGCGTGTGTGTGTGTGTGTGTGTGGGCGCACGCGCGCTCACACGCATTGCAAGCTACTGTATGCCCGGTACTGTTGTAGGGACTGAAGGTATAGCAGGACATAGTGGAGAAAGTAGCCAGCAGTGATTGAACCCTCATAACAATCCTGCCAGATAGGTAAGAGTCTTAATTATAGCTGAAGTGGCATACATGAAGCTTTTCATATGAAGAAATGACCTGATTTCTGTGGATCACTTTTGTGGCACTCAGTTGTACAAGTATAATTTTGTAAGCCTTACTTTATTAAACAAGGATTCCCTCCCCCTGCCTTCCCCTCCTATATGTGTGCTTGTAGCTTAGTAAAATCTGATCCCCATATGGCATGCATGCTGGTGGTGCATGGGTAGATTAGGGTCAAACAGTAATCGAGATGGCACCCCTCCAAAACAAAATTCACTTGGAGAGGAGAAGTCTTTGTTTATGACTTGGGTTTATCTATGTGGTGGATTACACCCCACCCCATTTCCTTGAGGTAGGTATGGGTCTTTTTTTGGTTCACTAATCTCTCAAGCCTGTAAAATAGTGCCTGCCATGTTGTAGAGTATTTGGTGAAATAGAAAGGGCTTTTTTTGATAAACCACGTGGTTGAGAACTGGCTATGGCCTGCTGTGCCTTTACAAGCCACTGCAGATAATATGAGTGTGAACTAAGAGGAATTTAATTCTGGGGTTCAAGCCTCCCTCCCTCCCCCTCACCCAAGGCTGTGCTGGGAATTAGCAAGGCCATCAAGTGACAGCGTGGCTAGACAAGAGGAAGCTCAATGGCGACACTGTGTGGCCATGAGAAGTGAGAGCACCTCTGGTGCTGGAGCCAAGACTGCCCCTCCTGCAGGCGGAGGAAACTCAGGAGGTAGGGTAGAGGTCCTCCGGTGGTAGATGCCTGACTTCATGACAATAAGACCTGTGGGAGGCCAGTGTGGGGACACACACGCGTGTAATCCCAGCAATTTGGCAGGCGAAGGCAGGAGGATTGCAAGTTAGAGGCCAGAGGTAGCCTCTGTAACTTAACAAGACTCTGTCTCAAAACTGAAAAAAAAGGGGGGGGGTGGAGGTGTTTGAAAAGTATGTGTGAGGCCCTGGGTTCAGGCCCCTAGTACCACAAAAAATTAAGAAAACAAAAAATCTGTGGGACTAGAGTAGTTTAAAAGGCAAACAAGATGTTACCGTCTACCAAGTTTGTGGAGTAAGTCCCTCTGAGAAGGACAGAATTTGCCCAAGGTCAGAGAACAAGCAACAGAGAACTGGTTCAAAACAAGGTTTCTGGCTGTAAAGTTTAGATATTTCCATGGCATACTGTCTCTTTACTGAGCATGTTGTTGTTGTTGTTAGGTGTGGTGGAGTCGGTATCCGACTCATAGCGACCCTCATAGGGTTTTCAATGGCTGACTGTTTCAGGATTGCCCTGGGAGTGGATTGCCAGGTCCTTCTCCTTACTGAGCATAGAGTTCCTTAAAAAAATATAATAGCAATTTCTGGGTGGGGATATAACTGGCCCAGTGGAATAGTGCTGGCTAAACATGCTCAAGGCTCTGGGTTCAATCCCCAGCACTGCCAAAAAACAAAAAACAAAATAACAACAAAAAAGAACTCATTACACAGAAAAAGATTTAGGTCTATCTGAAATTATGTTTTTGCTTCAGGCCATAATATAAGATTTCTGTACCTCTTTCCTAGTGAAAAGAAAAGTCAAATGAAAATTTTCTAACATATTCAAGAGTAAGGAGGCTAGAACAATGAATCCCCATATATATTCACCACTCTGATATAGCAATTATCGCAACTTGCCATATTTACTTCATCTACCTTCTTTTTTCTCTTTAGCATATTTTAAGGCAAATGCCAGTCCTCCTGACATTTCACTCTTACATACTTGAGTATGCATCTCAAACAAATGACCACTTCTAAATAGACATTTATCAGAAGAAGGCAATAAAAATTGCTAATATGTACATGGAAAAAAATGCTCAACATTGCTAATCATCAGAGAGATGTAAATCAAAACCACAAAGAGATATCTCCCCCCAGTTAGAATGGCTATTACCAAAAAGATGAAAAATAACAAATGATATCAAAGAGAACAAAAAGAACTTTTGTACACTGTTGGTGGGAATGTAAATTAGTATAGCCATTATGGGTATTGGTATAGAGGTTCTCCAAAAAACTAAAAACAGAATTACCATATGATCTCACAATCCAACTACTGGGTCTATATCCAAAGGGAAGGATGTCTTTCTATCAAAGAGATGCTTTCAATCCCATGTTTATTGCAGCACTATTCACAGTCTCCAAGATATGGAATTAACCAAAGTGACCATCAACAGATAAATGCATAAAGAAAATGTGGTATATACGCAATAGAATATTATTCAGCTATAAAACAATGAAATTCTGTCATTTTTGTCATATGGATGGAACCAGAGGACATCATATTAAGTAAAATAAGGCATAAAAAGACAAATTCTCACTTGTGGACACTAGAAAAGTTCATCTTAGAGAAGAAAGTAGAATTGGCGGTCACTAGTGGAGAGGAAAGGGAGAGGCAATAAGGAATAGACAGAGGGTAGGTAATGGGGACCCAAACAGACAGGAGCAATTAGTTCCAGGGTTCTAGAGCACAGTACGGTAACTACAGTCTGTAACAACTTATCATATATTTCAAAATAACTAGAAGAATTTGAAGGCCCACAACACACAGAAATAATATTTGAGGAGCTCAAAATACTAATTCTCCTGATTTGATCATTATATATTGTGTATATGTATCAAATTATTGAACTGTACTCCATAAATACATGCAAATATTATGTATCAACTAAAAATAAATAATAAAAATATTCCTATTAGTGAAAACTAGATGAAGTACACATTGGCTGCAGATATAGGAGAGAAAAAATATGATAAATTTTTTAAAAAGCTTGAATGTTGTTAATTCACTGGCACAACTAACTCTAATTCTTTGATACCCTCTAATATCTAGTCCATAATTTCCCCAATTGTCTCAAAAAGATTTGTATGGTTGGTTTGTTCAAGGCAGGATCCCAATGAAGTCCATATATGACATCTGTGTTAGGTCTCTTCAATCTCTTATTTAGAGCACATGCCCATCCCTTTTCCCAATGCTACTGACTTACAGTAGTCACACCTTATCTAGGGTGGATAATGTTCCAAGACATGTGGATGCCTGTGTCCAAAGATAGTACCAAACCCTGCATATAAGCATGTAATACTATGATAGTGAATCTGAGAACCAAGACAACTATTTGGTGACTAATGGATGAGAGCCTGCAGCTGTACCACTGTGGCGTCCAATCCCATTTGATCTTGGAAGCTAAGCAGAGTCAGGCTCGGTTAATACTTGGATGGGAGACTGTCTGGGAACACTAGGTGCTGTAGGCTTGGGACAAGGACCCAGCAACCCACTCCCCAAAACACAGCCTGCCAATGAAAACCCTATGAATAACAGAGAAGCACTAACAATATTGTTTCTCGAGTTGTACATAGGGTCATTATGAGTTGGACACCTACTTGATGGCACCTAACAACAACAATGGATGAGAAGCACATAGAGTATGGAGATGTTGGACAAAGGGATGACTCACGCATGTCCTCAGTGGGATGATGTGAGACTTCATCATGCTTCTCAGAATAGTGCATAATTTAAAACTGAGGAATTGTGTATTTTTGGAATTTTCCATTTGATATTTTCAGACCATGGCTGGCCACAGGAATTTGAAACCATAGAAAGTGAAACCACAGATAAGGAGGGGCTACTGTATGGCTGCAACTGTGCTAATCTGTCTTGTAGCATGTTCTTTTATCGCACATATTTCTCTAAGTAGAATTTAGTTCTGAATGCGTAAGTCAGGGTAAACTTTGTGGGTCTATAGCCATATCACTCTGGCATCCAATCTCAGCTGATCTTGGAAGCTAAGCAGGGTCAGGCCTGGTTAGTACTTGGGTGGAAGACCGCCTGGGAACACCAGGTGCTGTAGGCTTTCGAGAAGGACCTGACAGCCCATTCTCAAAACAATCAGCCATGGAAAACCCTATGAATAGCAGAGAAGCACTGATATAGTGCCTGGCATGGCACAGTGTCCTGGCATTTCCTTCTGTCATACATAGGATCGCTATGAGTCGCACCCAAGTCAATGGAACCTATCAACAATAATAAGAAGCTTTGTGGGGGGCAAAAATTTATCACAGGTGTAAAGTGCTTCTTGTGACATCACACCACCCAATCATTCAATGTCTGCTGTTGTTTTTAGGTGCCATCGGAGTCCGACTCATAGTGACCCTATGTACAGTAGATCGAAACACTTCCCAATTCTGTGCCAGGCACACGATCTTATTTATGTTTAAGACCATTGTTGCAGACACTGTGTCAATCCATCTGGTGGAGGGTTTTCCTTTTTTTCTTTCTGACCTGCCATTCTCCCAAACATGATGTCTTTCTCCAGGGATTGATCTCTCCTGACTACACGTCCGATATATGTAAGATGCAGTCTGGCCATTCTTGCTTCGAAGGAGCACTCTGGTTGCACTTCTAGGACAGGTCAGTTGGTTCTTTTGGCAGTCCCTGGTGTATTCAATAGACGTCTCCAGCACCATAATTCAAAAGCATAAATTCTTTTCCTGTCTCCCTTATTCAATGTCCAGCTTTGACAACCATATGATGTGACTGAAAATACCATGGCATGAGTCAGATGCACCTTCTTGTTCAATGTGACATTTTTACTTTTTAATACTGTAAAGAGATCTTTTGTCACAGCTTTTCCCAAAGTAGTAGGTTTTTTTATTTCTTGGCTGCTGCTTCCATGGGTGTTGATTATAGAGCCAAGCAAAGCAAAATCTTGGACAACCTCAATCTTTTCTCCATTTATTGTGAAGTTGCATACTGACCCAGTTGTAAGGATTTTTGTTTTGTTGATGTTTAGTTGCAATCCATACTGAAGGCTATGTTCTTTGATCTTCAACAGTAAATGTTTTAAATCCTCTTCACTTTCAGCAAGCAGAGTTGTGTCATCTGCATAACACAGGTTGTTAATGAGTCTTCCTCCAATCCTGATGCCCTGTTCTTCCTCATAAAGACCAGCCTCTCAGAATCTTTGCTCAGCATATAAATTGAAGAGATATGGTGAAAGTATACAGCCCTGATGCACACCTCTCTCAACTTTAAACCAGGCAGTGTTTCCTTGTTCTATTCGAACAACTGCCTCCTGGTTCATGTACAGATTCCTCATGAGTACAACTAGGTTTTCTGGTATTCCCATTTTTCAAAGTGTTATCCATAATTTGTTATGACTCAATGTCTAGTTGTCTCATTTGGGTGCATTCAGGTGGTGACAGTCTTATTCATCCATTGCAGGGCTCCTAGTCAACCTTTAGCCTAATGTTTCATTCACAGATAATCACTGGCTCAATCAATAATTTCATTGATGTTGCAAAGTGATAATCTTTTTCTGATCCTATAAATCTTCCACATTTATTAGCTAGAATTATTTTGTAAAGGAGAATTCTCCTTTCCTTAAGTTAGTGTTGTCTGATTATTTTGAAATGCAATTTGTTTAAGAAAGGCAGAATGATTGTTAATTCTTTCAGCTTTGGAACAGAGAATCAGTGCACTAAATATCTCCTTTTGGTGGGAGGGCTTTTGTTAAGTATCAACATGAACCTATTGGTGTCTCTATATTAGTTGTATTCTGATTGATTGTATCACTGTTCTCTTAGACACTCAAGATGCTCTCATCTTTTGGCATGGGGAGTCCTGCGTGTTGACTCCTGGTCCTTTTGACAGGACCCATTTGTTCTGATAGGTTCTATGCCCTCTGGCACCCTCGATTTTCCTGTCCCTCATCTCAAATCATTCATTCCCCAAGGACTTTGGATGTGTTAGGAGGATGTATTGCTGTTTTATATTCTAGTTCCTTTCCTTCTGTATCCTTGTTCCTTTCCCAAAGGGAGGAAAAGAAGGAAGAGGGGGGGAAAGTGGGAAAAGCAGAAGGGGGAGGTAGAGGTACATAACTAATGGAGTTGCTGAAAACCTGACATTCTTTGGGTCCTGTTTACTAGTAGATGAAATCTCTCTTCTCAAGGTCTGTTGGCACTGTGCTGCTCTTGGCTTTGTCTGTGGGTCTCTTGTCCTTTTGCCCCTTTTCTGTCTCTGTTCCTAGCCATGACTACTCCATGTGACAAGCAGCATTCCTGGGCAGGGATTAGTGCCATTACTCCAGGAGGGTGGTGCATCTTCTCAGTTATCCCTGCTCTACTTGCAACTAGGTCCAGGAGTGCAGCCTTACTGACCCTGTGCCTACGACTGGCTGGCTAAGTGGATCAGGATCTGCCCTACAGACCCAGGCACATTCCTGCACTGTACTTGCTGAGGGTCCCCAGCCTAAGTAAGCTTGCAACGGATATTAGGAGGCCCATTTTGGTCTTAGATCTGAGGCATTAGTGTGTTTCCAACACAGTAATCCAGAATCCTTGCATTTGGAGGAACATCTGGTGCAGACCCAGAGTTATGAAGTTCTTTATTGCTCAGTTTGCCTGTGACTCTTGGGTATCTGCTCCATAGTCAAGAAACCAAGAGGGGCAACAATATGAGTTGGCACTGCCAACTCCAACACATTAACTTAAACATTGGAGAGGTGTGCCAACCAAAGTGGCTTAGCAGATTAGCTCATTAACATTAAAAATCACAGTTACTGGCCCAGATGCTTGACCTTCCTGAACCTGACACGTGCTGCATCTCTATGGCAAGCTCTTCAGGGTGAGAGGCTAATAACTGGCTGAAAATGGAAAGCAGTGTTTCTCTGGAGAGATTTCCTTAGGTTAGAGCATACTGAATTTTAATAGCCAGCTATATCCTCCTAGAAATAGCGTGATAATAGTACATTAACAAAAATAAAATTATTTTGAAACCCCATAAGATTCCAGAAACCAATAACACAAAAATGAGGAGCATATCTGGCTGCTCTCAAAGCAGCAATAATAAATTGTGCCATGCAGCCCTGTTTGCCTAGAGATTGGTAGTGGTTACGTTTGATTTAATTATTATCTGAAAACAATTCTAAGGATTCTGAGGTTTAAGTCACATTTGTCCCCACAGATGAATCCCTTCTCCAGGCACTTTCTTAACTAAGATTGCTCTCGATCCCCCAACAACTCTGTACATAACACCATTCCCTTTCTACTAATAAGAAAACTAGGCCAGAAGAAGTGGACAGAGTGACTTGCCCAGATAGAATGTGTTAGAATGAGGTCAGAATACTGGACCTCATTTACCATATTTCTTCTACCAAATCATGATTCTATTGTTTTGTACACATAATGTCCTCACTGGTCAGGCCTCTCACCCGTTGGGTACAGCATAAGCTCTATGAGGTCAGGAGGTTTTTTTCTGTCTTGTTCTAGAGAAAATCAAGGTACTAGTAGTACCATATTAATTATACGTATGGCATATAATTACATAGATGTTCATTTCCAACTGCCTAACAAACTGAAGATGAGTAATTTATTGTGTTTGCCATGCTTCTTCTCATCAGAGCCCTCTTGTGGTTTTCCATGAACATCCTCATAAACTCCTGCTCTCTGCTTCTGAGGATCACCATCCCTTACAGTTGGTTTTGCATTCTTAGCCCACACAAAGCAAGATTTTTCTTGTAGTGTCTCCTCTACTTGGTGCTGATCAAAGGATGCCTCTGGGGAACCTGGACCATAAACATAACTGCAAGAATTTTCTCTTCTAAAAGATCCAGTGTGCCTCTTGGAACAAAGCACTCCATGCTAGGATATAGTTCTACAGGGCTTGATTGGGTTTTAAGTACTACTCAGCATGTGCTGCAATTACTTCTAACCCCAGTTTCAAGCAGAAGCTGTGACAGGGGGCAGAGAGGTTCACTGTGGTTCAGTTCAAGTTCAGCCTTGTTTTCACATTTCTAAGCAAGTCTTCCTGCTATTCTCATAAATGTCCTGGAGGCAGAGATCGGAACCCCAATGCTTGCAGTTTTAGTTTTGACACAAAAGAAAAGCTTTAGCAGCAGAACCAACCCTCCCTGCAATTGCATTCAGACTCTTGAGCAAGTCGCAGTAACTGTCAGCCGTCCTGGCAGCAGTTCCCAACCCCTGACAGTGTCCTGATCACTCAACTTCTTGCCCCAATGGCCTCAGAGACCAAGACAACACCTGCTTCTCAGAGATGGGTCCTTATTTCCTGCAAAGCACTTGCTACTTGGGTTTACTCCTCTCAGACACCACTAGGGCAGCCCTGTTCCTTTTAACCTCACAATTCAAGCAATGTCAGTTTTGAGGACATTCCTACACCACAGTGAGGCTGGAATTAAAAGCAAGCAAACAAACAAAAAACAAATACCCCCCCAAAAAGCTCATCTTCCTAACTACAATTCTCCAGCCCCAGAAGAAACAATTTCATTCACATCACCAGAAACTCATGGTTTTCTAGACAAAGTGGGTCAGAAAGGCAGCTGCTGCCCATGCTTGGGGCGGCTCCTTGGCAGAGAAGAGCAGGGGCCAGCTGCTTGCAATGCTGCCTCCTGCTTCTCTCTGGCATCCATGTGACATTAAGGGCTGGAAAATCGAGGGTTTGACAATGAGAGAACTTGGAGCTGCAATGTGGATTCCAAGGGTTAGCAAGGAAGTTGCTGACATGCCCCTGGAGAACTGAGGCTGACCTATCAGCACCGTGGTTTCTAAAAGCTGTGGTGATTTTCACCCTGCTTTCCCCATTCACAGCAGAGCACCTTCACACATCTACTGTTTCACACAAAAACAAAGAGGAAAGCTGGGCACAGTGGCACATGGCACATACCTGTAATCCCAGTGACTCAGGAGGCTGAGGCAGGAGGATTGCAAATTCAAGGCCAGAGACAGCCTATGCCACTTAGCAAGACCCTGTGTCAAAATTAAAAAAAAAAAATAAATAAATAAATGGGTTGGGGATTAGCCCAGTGGTAGGGCAATTGTAAAGTGTGTGTGAGGCCCTGAGCTCAACCCCTAAGTACCACAAAATAAGACAAAACAAACAAAAAATCAAACTAACCCCCCCCCCCAAAAGGGGGGTGTCTTCACTATTCTTTAAATTCTCCAGGAGCTCAAAGCAAGCCAAGGGTAGCTGATGGGTCACCTAGTCATTGCCAGCTGTTGCTGGCCTTTTCTGCTTGCCCCAGGCACTCCAGAGTTGACTGGCTGTTCTTGGCCTCTTTGCTCAGGATCACTTGCTGCTCATTCACCACACATCCCTCTACTCAGCCTCTGTTCTTTAGCTCCTACTTCACTCTGGCCTGCCTCTTTTCCAGCTCTTTGCCTTTTGATATCCTCTGCAATTTACACACTTCCATTCCCCTTAGGCTCATATGGGTCTCCTTGATTGATGGGCTACTGCAATCTCTCACCCACCCTGTGGGCCTGGGGGAGTTGGATTCCAGGCTCACTGTCATTCAGGAGGGATGTGAAATTAAAACTGACCAGACTCCCAATGTACTGAGCACCAATTATCTTGATTTTATTTCCTCATTCCAGGGATTGCTGACATCTGACATGACAAAGAGCCTTGGACAAGGAAAGAGCTCTATATCCCATCTTTGTTGCTGTTAGTTGTTGTTAGGTGCTGTTGAGTCATGTCCAACTCATAAAGACCCTTATAGGGTTTTCAATGGCTGACTATTTCAGGATTGCCTTCAGAGTGGATTACTATATCCTTCTCCCACTTTTGCAGTGCTGAGAATTGAACTCCAGACCTCAGAAACTGCAGAGCAGTGCTCTACCAACTGAGCTAAATCCTAGCTACTATATCCAACCTTAGGGAAATAAAAGAGCCAAGCCCTGGGGCTAGACTACTGTCCATTTAAAACCATGTCCCTGCCAGACAAGGGATATGACAGGCAGAGCACTGCAGAGGGAGAGGTGCAGAGGGCTATTCTCCAAGCACCTGGACATCAGGGAAATAGAATGACCTTCACAAAGCCCACAACTTGTGAGCATCCTATAGATGATGTAAATTTTTACAACCTATAAATCAACATATTTGATCAGAACAGATATGTACAAGGACATCAGGGAGATGAATAGTCCCAAGACAAGAATCAGACTTAAGGGGAAGTTATTTCATAACATTTCTGAAGAGCAGTGGAGGTGGATCCATGATAAGAGTGATAAGGGGAATGATCAACTACACAGACAAGGTGGACGAATAGAACACTGTCTAACAAGCCTGCCTAAGGGTCATCTGCAAATGTTGCTCAGAGTTCACACTGCAGAAGATGAAAGCAACTCACAGAAAAGTGGTAAGACACAAAGTGAGTTCTGTCTGGGAGAGATGCAAATGATTTCTGCTCAGTCCCGTAGAAAAGATAGCTTCCAAGACAGTCACTGAGCAGTTTGAGTCTAACTTAGAAACCTTATTCCAATGCTCTTTTCCCCCAGAGACTGAGATACAGACCTGACCTACGTATAAAGTTCTTTATCCCTCCTTAAGTAAGCTTTGTCCTCCTGTTCTCATTGCTACTTCCTGAGTTAAACAAATAGTTTTTGACATGAGCCAGTCATTTGCATAAAAGTGAAGATTTTTACATTTTAGAAAATATTTTTGAACAGAATCACCAACAAAGGAAGCTAATGGAAATGATGCATTTTGAGAACTGCCAGAGCCATATGCCATTATTTATCTGAAATGTACAACCCAAACTGTAACCCTTGTCCCCTAATTCCATGTTCCCCCTAAGACGTTCTCATTGTTACCTTCCCCTGGCTTCCTACAGAGGGAATCTGCCCTCAGGCAGACAGGGTGACCAGGAAGGAGACATGCCCATTTCTCTGGCTTACATCTCCGCCCCTGATTGTTCCAGGGAAGCTGTCCCGAGCTTGCTTAAGTCTGGGCTGCTGAGGAGATCTCATTTTCTGAGTTTCTGGCGTCAAGGCTGAGACAAGATTCTGAATGATGGTGACTTCACCCAGGTAAAACGCTATTTTGAGAGGTCTCTGTCCTGAAAACAGGCGGCCCTGTCCCCTCTTTGTTAAGGGACAAAATGCAGGTGCACAGAAATGACATGGCTAATGAGCAGCAGACTGTGAGCCAAACCTTGGTCTGCCTGACAACAAAGCCTGTGTTCTCTCTAGTTTATCACTTGTCTGAAGAAAGAAGCTCGACCTAGCAAACGTGATAGACAAAAGCAAAAAAATTCACATATTCACTGTGTGGCTTTTAGCTTTCAGTGATTTTCACAGTACCTAGCACTAGCTATTTGCAGGTCTATGCCTGGCACGAGGACTTAGGTGATGTTGAGTGCTGACTCCAAATAGTGAAGAAAGACACATATTCAAGAGTAAGATATGTTTTTCCATTTCATATCTCCTCTTCACCTGGGAAGAATGTTGCAAAAGAAGCGCGCATTAAACATGACTCTCCTTCCAAGTAGCACAACTTTACAATACAAAGAAGAGCAAAGCTCCTCTTTCAGAGAACTCAAATATAAATGCAAGGTGACCTTGGCTAGGGGAAAAGCTGATGGAAGCAAAAGCAGCTGTGAGAAACAGAGGTCACTTCTGAGTGACTCAGATGTTCTAGCATGTACAATCAGCAGCTGTAAATAAAGGGAGGCCCTGTAAAATTATTTTAGGACTTTCTGTAAAGAACTAAATTAAAAGCTGTATACAATTAAGTATAATTTTGTTGGAAACCATGTATAATGACAGGGAAAAAATGAATGTCCATAAGAATTTTTTTAAAAAAAGTTAAAATGTGGAGAACTTTCCACAAAAGTTTTTAAAAACTTTGTGTTAAGGTGTGCAAGGAACTAAAACTAGAATTCATCTCAGAAATGGATTGTGTGGACATCAAAGGAAATTTAAGTTTCAGAAGGAAGGAGGGATTATCAATGAACTGTAGCTAACATCACAATCTTACCTGCAAAGAGAAAGCATGTGTGATAAACTATACTACAAAATAGAATTCACTTGAAAGACAAACTGTAAAAGCTCCAGGGCCCAAGCTGCAGCTTCTTTCCCTTTTTAGCCTGCCACCCTGTTGCCTATGATTTCACGGAAACAGAATAATCACCAACCTACAGTTAGCAAAACCTATGGGGGTGATTCTCAATCTTTGGTCCAAAAAAGAATTCACTAAAGGCATTATTGACTCACACTTCCTGAAAATGCTGACATGATAGATCTGGGTGGGGCTTCTTGTTCTTGTTAGGTGCCATGGAGTGGAGTCTGACTCAGAGTGACCTTCATAGAGTTTTCAATGACTGCTTTCAGGATTGCTTCGGGAGTGGATTGCCTTGTCCTCTCATTTTTGTGGTGCTGAGGATAGATCCTGGGTCCTCAGAGAGTGTGGAGCATCACTCTACCAACTGAGCTAACCTATAGCTGGGTGGGGCTTAGGACCCTGCATTTAATAAGCATCCCATGCTTGCTGAAGGTCATCAGGGGTTCCCAGCTCAAACTAATATCTAAGGCTGGAGTCTTTAAACTGTTGGTTGAGATCTATTAATAAATCTTGAAATCAGCTTAATGCAATTTGCCTTTGAAAAGAGAGAAAAAAAGGTCAGTGTATACCATGCAGCAAGTTTTTGGGTTCCTTCATGCATATGAGTGTGCGGTGTACATGTGTACTGAATTTATGAGTACACTATATTGAAACCGTGCAACTGAGCTGAGTAAACTAGAGAAGTAGTGGCCTTAGGGAACCCAGTATCACTTCCCTGGGCCCCTCACTGTCCTCCCTGCCCCTACACTAAGTGCCAGATCACTCCATCTAACTTCCACCCACTTCTACAAAGCCAGGTAAGGAAGTCAGGCTATGTTTCTTTGTTTTTTAGGTGTTAGGAATGATAACTAGTTCCAACTAGGTTTTTTTTTTTTCCTCTTCAGGAATGAACATGGACAATTTGAAGGAAAGTGTGCCAAGACCCCAGTGGGGCCTCAGACATAGTATATGATGGAAATGAACAAAAACCATTTAGAGCTCTGGACCTTCCAAAGGTCTGAAAGAAGAAAAAGAATGGATGAAAGCCATAGGTAGAATATGCGGAGCAAACCATGGAGAGTACACTGAGATGCAAGAAACTGGTAGGTAAGCCAATACTTCATCCTTTCTTGATGAATATGATGCTAGTGACCCACCCCTAAGAGATGGAGTGGTTTTAGCTTTTATTTCTTTCCTTTCATTCCAGTAATGGGATGATCTTGTCTGTTATTCATAAATTTTGACCCAACTTTCTGGGAAAGTAACAAGATTTTGCAGGTGCTGGCCTGGACGGAATAGGTCCAAACTTTAACCAAGTAGCAAACAGCTGCCAGAGAGACAGACAGCAATGTGGAAATAACCACAAGCATGTTGAGAATGGTATACCATTTATTTCACCCAGCCTGTCAGCTCTGGTCTTTGCAGTCCCTTGGGAATTCCTCTCCTAGATCCATTCAGGAAAGGCTGACAAAAGGGCTGTGGAGACCGAAAAGCAGCCCTTGTTCTCATTACCAATCTAGAGACTCTAGATTGGATTGTCTTCAACTTGAGGTAGGGATGTTTTCTAATTCCTGAGCCTCTTCTCATGCCACTCCAAAGCCTTTCCCTAATTTTCACAAAAGTTTATTATAGGCTAGCAGGATCCCAGAGGGAAGATAACTCGGTTCCATCAACAAGTGAGCATGTTTTTTTCATGGTATCAGGTAGTCTTTCAATGTTCAAAAGTCACTCAACATCCAAGACACAATGAACAGTCTTTGTTCTTAGATCCGTATTTTTTCAAATAACCATTTCCTTCTCAAGCACATCAGTACTGGAAGCTGCTGAGCAACAAACATTTTGGATGGCCTGTAGAGTATCGAATTCACTCAAAAAAGAAGCTACCTGAGGTGTGAGCATAAACCACTCCAAGACTTGCATAGTATCAGGCCACTGGCTCCTGTGCTATTTCCTCCCTTTACCACATACTGTTAGGTTTCTTATAATCCCACAGCACCACTTGTTTTTGAGACTCTTATTTTGTTATGTATCAGTTCAGAAGAAAAGTAAAACTACATGGGAAGTCCACATATTGCCAGTACTTAGGGGAATCGACTGAAGTGAAGAAAAGTATACCACTTTTCAGGTGAAGTTGGTCCATTTGTGTCTGTGATCTCCTGCCCTCCCAATACACACACTGCCACACAAATGTTCCAACTAGTCCATACACTATCCCTCACTATTCCAATAAGTGGACAATACATTTTTTTTCCTTTTAAACAGGATCTGTATTTTAGCAGATCTACATTTTAAAAATATCAGCTGTAACAACTTCCATAGCCAGTACACTGTCATTACTTTGTTGAATGCTTTCAATGCAGGAGGGATGGGAAGACAGGTGTTTTGTATCCCTGGGCCATTGATACTTGTCCTTTGAGGAGACTAGTTCATTGCAAAAGGAAAAAAAATGACCATTTTTATACTTGTTATTTCCTTATGATATAAATGAGGACAATAAAGATCTGCTAAGGCAGCCTATTGTGAGGGCTAAAAATACATGTTATATAGACAGCACTTTGGCACTCAATACATGTTGAAATCTTAAGAGCTTAGGGGATTGGTTATCAAGCATGCTCTTCTCTGCCTGGGCATAAACAGAGTGGAGGAAAGGCAGTGTTCTGAGACACTGTAGGGAATCAGGAGGGCCAGCTCTCTTCTTGGCATAGCAGAATTAACATTGAATATCTGGCTTTTGCAATTTAATTGACGTTGGAGTTCCTACAACCTAATGGTGTGTATAAACTAGTGTATTAGGATATATGCCTTACCAAGCAGATGCATCCATTCAGGGTACCTGAGGAAAGAAGCTAACTTGCGACATGGGGCTAAATCAGAGTCCTCATCTTAAAATGTCAGTAATATCTTTGTTTTCTTGCAATTCCTCCTAATGCACAGGGTTCCAATTTCTGGGCTCTGGTCATATGGGAATACTTGCATTCCCTTAATGGATCACAATCTTTGATATCCCTTTGCACATGCTGTTTCTGTGCTTGGAATGCCTCCCCAGCCTCTACCTTCCTTGGCACAGTCAACAACTATGTCGAGGAAGCCTTTCCTGTCCCCTTCTGACTCCAAGACTTCCAAGGCTTCCCTCCACCTTATACTGATCCCATTTTCTTCTCATTGTTTCCCAGGTTGTCTCCCCACTAGACTCGGTGCTCTCTGGGGATCTGCAATACATTCTCTGAGTGAATGAATGCACGGTATCTGTAGTAAATGAATGGATGACTATGTGGTAGAAGAAAAGACCTGGGACTGGAATCCAACATCCCGTATCACCCTTTCTTTCACCATCTTTGGCAGTTACAAAATAAATAGCTAGATCTTATAGAGAGGCTAGAGAAGTTGACGTTTTTAGAGTAAAAAGGGAGTAGTTGCCTGTTATATCCTGTCAATATGACGTTTATTTGCTATTCTGGGTAAGATAAATAACTGATTTCTAGTTAATAGGTTATTCATTACAAAGAGGGTCTTAGTTCCCAAGAACTTTGGGGTTGAAATTGTTACTATTTTATACATCCCCATATTTTAATAAAAATAGCACACAGGAAAACAAACCACCAAACAATAAGACCAGAGATACCTCCTTCCCACTGCTGTCCTTGGCCCAGAGTTCCACAAATGTTGTCACATATACCTTGTCTAAACTCTGCCAGCAGCTGTGGAATTTAGCTCTGAATGCAATAGTGGGTTTTCTTCCATGAATTGAGGCAACTGTCATAGTCAAGGGTGGAATATAACCAAGGCTCACCCTGTCCTGGCCAGAGACGTCTAAATAATGTCTTGAAGAGAACTGCATGTCTCCTGAATAACATATCCATAGGCTTTAAGTCTATAATTGAGGATTAAGCCTTTACATGTTGAATATGAACCCCCTTTACAGTAAAGTTATGTGTGTATGAGGCTTAGAAAATCCTTCCCCACTTCCAGTGAGGTTGAAATAATAAGACTATTCATTAAAGTACCATGTGACTTTGAAACCTCAAATTTTTATAATATTTTTACCTCAAATACATTTTTGATAAACATAATGCTTGAACTGCAGCCATAGCCCTGTGGAATCCGATCCAGTCAGATCTCGGAAGCTAAGCAGGGACGGGCCTGGCTAGTACCTGGATGGGAGACCGCCGGGAACACCAGGTTGGGAGAAGGACCTGGCAACCCCCTCCCAAAAATCAATCTGCCATTGAAAACCCTATGAACAACAAACAAGATAGAAACAAAGACCACTACAGGAAAAGTTTCTATCTTAAACAGAAATGGAACCCAAAGACATATAGAAAAATACTATATAGTAAAAGATAGAGAAGACTTGGATGGGAAACTTAGATAGGAAGGGGGGAGGGGGGAAACATCGAGGAGGGTAAGGGGTAACCTATATGAATAATGCTTATCAAATTCCATAT
>VMDO01008967.1:0-80214 GCA_007922755.1 Pedetes capensis
TTAGTACCTGGATGGGAGACCGCCTGGGAACACCAGAAGCTGTAGGCTTGGGAGAAGGACCTGGCAACCCCCTCCCAAAAATCAGTCTGCCATTGAAAACCCTATGAACAGCAGAGAAGCACTGACAATAGTGTTTCCCCTGTTGTACAGAGGGTCGCTATGAGTCGGATACCGACTCGACGGCACCTAACAACAACAATCTAAATGGCTGTCTCATCTGAAATATTTACTTTTCAACTGCGTGTTTGAAATTCTCTAGACAAAGTTGTAGTCACCATATAAAGGAAAAAATGGAATTGGCTTTATTCTCTCATTATGATTTTCATTATATTTATAATTATATTAATTACTTGTCATTTGTTGCTTATAATCAAGCTTTAAAATATATATTTATTTAACTCAGACTTGATGATGTATGGAATTTCACAATTAAAATATCACATTATGTGTTACGTATATGGTATTAATCAGAGGTGAGATCTGTTAGCTTAGATGAGGAGAATATATTCAGTCTAACTAAAGGAAATAACCCCCACATGTCTGTCAGTTTGCCTTACTGTGGGCCCTTATGTGTTGCTGTGCAGCTGAAAGCTATACTACTGGTATTACAGATACCAGCAGGGTCACTCATGGTGAACAAGTTTCAGCTAAGCATCCAGCCTAAGACAGACTAGGGAGCAGGACCTGGCAACCCACTCCCCAAACAATCTGCTATTGAAAGCCTTATGAATAGCAGAGAGAGTAATACTCTCAGATATAGTGCTGGAAAATGAGCCTCCTTGTGTTGAAAGGCACTCAAAAGACAATGGGGGAAGACTTGCCTCCTCAAAGTAGAATCTTCCCTCATGACAGGAATGGAGTAAAGCCCCAAGGACCTCCATTTGTTGATATGGCACAACTCAAAATGAGGAGGAGCACCTGTAAATATCCACAATAATTGGAACATGGAATGTATGGAGTGTGAATCTAGGAAAATTAGAAATCATCAAAAGGGAAATGGAGTACATAAACATCAATATTCTAGGCATCAGTGAGCTAAAATGGACTGGCATGGGCCATTGTGAATCAGATAATCATATGATATACTATGCCAGGAATTACAGATTAAAGAGAAAAAAATCTTAAGATCTCTCCTGAAGTACATTGCTGTCAGTGATAGCATAACACATATATGCCTACAAGAAAGGCCAGTTAATATGACTATAATTCAAATTTACACACACACCAATAATGCTACAATGGAAGATAGAGAAGATTTTTCCCAACTTCTGCAATATGAAATAGACCAAACATGCAATCAGGATGTACTGATAATTACTGATGACTAAGATGCAAAAGTTGGAAATGAAAAAGGCTCAGTAATTGGAAAATATGGCCTTGGTGACAGAAATGATGCTGGAGATTGCATGATAGAGTTTTGTCAGACCAATGATCATTTCATTGCAAATACATTTTTTCATCAACAAAAACTGTGACTATACACATGGAATTTACCAGATGGAACACACAGGAACCAAATTGACTACATTTGTGGAAAGAGATGATGGAAAAGCTCACTATCAAATGTCAGAACAAGAATAGTCACAGATTGTGGATCAGACCATGAACTGCTCATATGCAGGTTCTGATTAAAACTGAAGAAAATTAGAACAAGTGTAAGAGATCCAAGGTACCTTGAGTATGCCCCACCTGAGTACAGAGACCACCTCAAGAATAGGTTTGATGCCTTAGACATTGATGATAGAAGATAAGTTGTAGCATGATATCAAAGACGTCATTCATCAGGAAAGAAAAAAGTTATTAAGACAGGAAGGAAAAGGAAAAAAAGAAATTACATGTGAAAAGAGACCCTGAAACTTGTGCTTGAATGTAAAGCAGCTAAAATAAAAGGAACACTTGATGGAGTTAAGGAACTAAACAGAAAATTTTAAAGGGCAGCTTGGGAAGGCAAAGTAAAATATTATAATGATGTGTGCAAATAGCTGGAGCTAAAAAACCAAAAGGAAAGAACATGCTCTCTTTTTCTCAAGCTTAAGGAATTGAAGAAAAAATTCAAACCTTGAGTGGCAATACTGAAGAATTCTACAGGGAAAATATTAAATGATGCAGGAAACATCAAAAGAAGATGGAAGGAATGCACAGAGTCATTGTACCAAAAAGAATTGGTGGATGACCAACCATTTCAAAAGGTTGCATATGATCAGGAACCAATGGTACTGAAGGACAAAGTAGAAGCTGCCCTGAAGACATTGGCAAAACACAAGGCTCCAGAAATTGATGGAATACCAGTAGGGATGCAGCACTGCAGGGGCTCACTTCTTTATACCAAGACATTTGGAAAAGAGTTGCCTGGACAATTGACTGGAAGAGATTCATATTTGTGCCTATTTGCAAGAAAAGGGATCCAACTGAATGTGGAACCTATTGAACAATATCATTAATATCACAAGGAAGCAAAAATTTTCTAACGATCATTATAAAGCAACTGCAGCAGACAGGGAACTGCTTGCAAATCAAGCTGGA
This sequence comes from Pedetes capensis, assembly GCA_007922755.1. NCBI lineage: Eukaryota > Metazoa > Chordata > Mammalia > Rodentia > Pedetidae > Pedetes > Pedetes capensis. Next base: position 2,524 of record VMDO01008967.1, read on the forward strand.
TTCAGAAGACAGCATATAGCCAGGGACATCATTATGTTAGATGGATATTAGTAAAAAGCAGAGAATACCTTAAAGATGTCTATGTTTTATTGACTATGCAAAGGCATTGGACTGTGTGGATCACAATGTTATGGATAACATTGCAAAAATGGGAATACCAAAACACTTCATTGTACTCATGAGGAATCTGTACATGGACCAGGATTAAGTTGTTCGAACAGAACAAGGAAACACAGGCTGGTTTAAAGTCAAGACAGGTGTATGTTAAGGTTGTATCCTTTCACCATACCTCTTCAATCTCTGTGCTAAAGAAATAATCTGTGAAACTGGACTTTATGAAGAATTTGGCATCATGATTGGAGGAAGACTCATTAACAACCTGTGTTATATAGATGACACTACTCTGCTTGCTGAAACTGAAGAGGATTTGAAACATCTATTGATGAAGATCAATGAATACAGCCTTCAGTATGGATTGTACCTCAACATCAACAAAATAAAAATCCTTACAACTGGATCAGTACATAATTGCATGATAAATGGAGAAAAGATTGAGTTTGTCCAAAATTTTGCTCTGCTTGGTTCTACAGTCAACACCCATGGAAACAACAGTCAAGAAATCAAAAGATGCATTGCATTGGGAAAAACTGTTGCAAAAGACCTCTTTAAATTGTTGAAAAGTAAAGATGTCACATTAAAGACCAGGGTGTGTCTGACTCATGCCAGTTGCATCATACAGTTGTGAACAGTGGAGGTTGAATAAGGGAGATAGAAGAAGAATTGATGCTTTTGAATTATGGTACTGGGGACAGATATTGAATATACTGTGCACTGCCAAAAGAACCAACAGATCCAGCCGGATAGAAGAACAACCAGAGAGCTCCTTGGAAGCAAGGATGGCTAGACTGCATCTAATATATTTGGGACATGTTGTCCGGAGGGACCAGTCCCTGGAGAAGGACATCATGTTTGAGAGAGTGGCAAGTCAATGAAAAAAGGAAGATCCTCAACTAGATGGATTGACACTGTGTCTGCAACAATGGACTTAAACAGAATCAGAGAGTGTTTTGTTCTGCTGTTCCATAGGGTCACTATTAGTACAACCTGACTTGATGGCACCTAACAACAATAACAAATGACTAAGTTTTTGGCAATTTGTTACAAGAACAACAGTAAATTAATATAAACCTTTTGGCTTTTTATTGTTGCAGGGATCAACTTAAGCTGGGATCAGAAAATATAGAGCAAAGATGCTGACTTTCCTTCCTTTTCCATAGCCCCCCAACTCATTTATCTCAGCTCTCTTCCCTGTGACCATATACTCCAAAGTTCAGGTTGTTGTTGTTGTTAGGTGCCGTTGAGTCGGTATCCGACTCATAGTGACCCTACATACATACAACAGGCGAAACACTATTGTCAGTGCTTCTCTGCTGTTCATAGGGTTTTCAATGGCAGTTTGATTATTGGGAGTGGGTTGCCATGTCCTTCTCCCAAGCCTGCAGTATCTGGTGTTCCCAGGCAGTCTCCCATCCAAGTACTAACCAGCCTAACCCTGCTTCGCTTCCGAGATCTGACGAGATCTGATGCCACAGGGCTACGGCTGCAGGCAAAGTTCAGGTAATCACTACTAAATGAGACTACTGGATACACCAATTAAAACAGACTTGCTATCATTGGCCTTAATACCTTCTGTTACTCTCATTTCTAATATAGTTATGTTAAGAATGTGAGTTGCCTCCAGGCATGGTGGCAAACACCTGTAATCCCAGTGACTTGGGAGGCAGAGGCAGGAGGATCGCAAGTTCGAGACCAGAGGCAGTCTGCGTAATTTAGTGAGACCCTGTCTCGAAAAAGTAAAAAAATGGGCTGGGGTTGCAGCTCAGTGGTACAGCAGTTGCACAGCATGCAAGCGCCAGGCCCTGGGTTCAACACCTGGTACCACAAAAAATAAAAATTAAAAAAAAAAAAGAATGTGAGTTGCCAGTGTAAATGATGCAACTTCATGAGTACATGGGAAAAATAGGGGAATATAACCCAAATATGCATATGAGTTTTACTACATATTAGTCAAAAGTTTCCATAAACCTTGTATGTTGATAAAAGTGTAACAAAAAGTGATGTAATAGTTGCATAATAGAAAAAGGCAATGCTGTATTACTCTGTACCCCACCTATGTTTACCAATAAATGAAGGAAAAAAAGAATGTGAGTTGGATTTATGTATCTCTTAATTTGCATGTTATCATATTCAAGAATACTTGAATGGAAACATTCCTGGGGGGAATTAATGAAGTTATTAATACAATAAGTACTTAGAGAGGGTTGACCATGAGCCAGGCCCGAGGTAGGTGATAACTCTTATGGAATTTTCTCTCTAATTTGATGTTTCTCACAATGTGGTCTATCAAATAGGACACAAATGATGAATCAGTGCAGCATAACAAATCACCCCCAAATTTAGTGACTTGACACAGTAAGTATTTATTATTGCCCTATAGATCGTCTGGACTATTCTGCTGACCTAGGTCAAGTTGCTAATTTTTCTTATTCTCATTCAGATGTCTGTGATGAGCTGGTAAGTTGGTAGACAGCTGGCTGTTTTAGGATAGCCTTGTCTGGTTTGGCTGTCCTCCACATGATCTTTCACCGAGCTAGCCTGAGCTATTGATCTTGGACTCCCAAGGGTCCAAATAAATGCATGCAATCCAGGAAAACCAAGGCTCAGAGCTAGCAGAATGTCATTTTTACAACATTCTGTTAGACAAAGCAAATCACAGAGTAAGGTCAAATTCAATAATGGATAAAGAGACTCTACCTCTTGATGAAAGGAGCTAAAAAGTCATATATCAAAAAGGATGGATAGAGAGAAGAGGAGGGAATTGGAACTATTCTTGAAATTAGTCTAGGTAGTTGTTGGGTTTAGCAGAGAATGAAAGGAAAGCATTTTGTTCACTTTCACTTGACATATTTGAGATAAAAAAAATTATAAGGATGTCCAGAGAAATCCCTTCCCATTCTTAAGAATGGTAACTATTCATAGTGAAGGTGGACATTTTGCTTGGACACCACTTTCTTATCAGTGATTGCGTTCTAAAGTATTTTTATGTCATTTGTGTGTAGTTATTTACTCACACATGTTAAATTTCCATTTTATATTATTCTGTTAGGTTGTATTCTCATTTGAGATAGGTAAGTTAAGTCAGTAAATAAATAAGTAAATAAATAAATGGATCAATGTCTTAACGTGATTCATGGAAGTGAAAAAATGGGGCTGAAAACAGTAACACAGATTCCTCAGCTCGAAATAAGTTCATGAACCTAAAATAGTGGACCCCACTACAGTGAGAATCCCACATATTAATCTTTATGTCTTGTAATAAGTAGAAAATGTGATCAGATAAACTTAGATTCTACTGGGTTCACATTCATTTGTTCTGTATGAACATCTTATATGCCACCTCCAGTCTTCAGTGGTTTTAGTCTTGAGTATTTTCCAAGGAGGCGTTCATGCTGTTGCTTTTTTCATAATACTTCCAACTAATATGTCAGTCTGCTCAGGTAAATAAAGTATTTTCCCCCAGTGCAAGCAACAAATAATGTTTTCCCAGATGAAATCAATTAATTTTGTCACTAAAGGTAGAAATCAACCCAGTACCACAGTGGCATAATTCAAAATTACATTTCTTGTGGTGAAAACTGTCACAAATCATGCTATCACATAGAAGCCTATAAAACCAGCCACAATGAAAATCACGCATGTTATTTTTTGGAGAGAAAACAGAGAATGAGCTATCAGATACATTCCCTTATCACAGGATAGTGTTGAATGTTAAATAGTATCATTGGCATAATGCATTAAATTATTATGTGGTGTGTGCTACAGAGATGTCTCACATTACAGTTGGATGGCCCCACTAGTGTGCAATAGGAACTGTTTTCTGGCACACATGGCACAAGGATGAATGTTTTACACATTGTCTAGTTGATAATTGAATTTCCACAGTTAATGATTATTTAGTGAGCCAAAGTACAGAATGAAAAAAATGTTCTGGGATCAGTAGGCTCAGAAAACTAATTGCACCAAGGAAGGGTGTGGTTATCAAGTAATAAATATGTGGCAAGGAATTCTCAATCTCAGATACTAGCTGGTGGTCAACTAAATGGTTCATGTCCTGATTAAGTGTCGAAGGGCAAAGTGAAAATTGTAACCATAAGAGAAATTTTTCTTAATCTACCTCTACTTACACAAATCTCTGTTTTCACTTATGTTCTCCATTCTTATGCTCAGCTCTCATTCTTACCTAAGAGGCTGTTGATCACTGATCACCTCACAACCTTGCAGTGTTTTCTTCTCAGTCACCATGATACTATTTTTCTTGGTTCTTCTTCATCCTCACCGGCTTCTCATTCTCAATGCCTTGCTCTTTTCTCTGATCTTTTAACATGAGAGTGCCTTAGAGCTTTGTACTGAATGTCTCTGTAAGTGACCTCATGTAGACTAGTGGCTTTATGTAAAACTGATGAATTCCAAATTCATATTTCCAACCTGGACCTGCTTGTCTGAACTCAAGAATAGTTGTCAATAAGACATTTCATTTTCAGCATGCCCCAAACGGACCTCTGGATCTCCACCCCCATGTCTGCTCCATGAACGTACCGGCTTCCCGATCCTAGTTAACACAATTCCAGCTTTTTAGTTGCTCAAGTCAAAATTTTGGTGTCATCCTGAGTGGAGTCATCTCCATTTCCCGTATTCCCTTCCAAATCCTACTTGTCTTTCCATCAAAATATATCTAGAATCTGGACAAATCTCACCATTTCAATGGCTAACCTGAGAACAATGTAGATTTTAACTAACCCCAGGACCAGTGATAGTAGCTAGGGAACATGAAGACTTAGGAAGCATGCAGAAAATTGCAACCTGACCAACTAGAAGAATGTATGAGTGAGTGAATTATTAGAATCAAAATATCAAGACTAAGTTAATTGACCTAATTATTCAGTTGTCTGGTACCCTTAAAAAATTCAATTCAACAAATAGATTCTGAACACTTATTATAAGGCAGTCATATAATTTTTCTCAATGTAATTGATGTATAATTTACACACAGAAATAGTACCTCATCATTTCAAGTGGAATGAAAGAGTAGCCAAAAACCTCTAGAGCAACATGTCCAAGTTTTATTGTGACTACTGTGATATATACCTCACCCATGACTTTCCATTAGTGCAAAACACACACTGTAGTGGTAGGACAAACAAATATCCAAGACTACTATCAGAAATGGATGGAAGAGCAGGCTCAGAGCCCAACTGACAAACAATATTCTCAGCTCAACAAGGAAAGATTCCTTTTGACTTCATTCTTTGCTCCTCCTCCTGAAGAGGCAATGATCCCACATCCTCTCAGTCTCTGGAGTCCTCCTGGCCATGGTCTGATGCCAGTACTGTATATGGGAAGCCATCCCATGATGCCAGTGATGGAACCTTATCCTCCTAGAATGACACCTGGAGGTAATGCAAAAGCTAACCAGTGGCATCTGCTCCTGCAATAAGATCAGCCATAGGAGGCCACCTTCCAATGATGCCAGAGCCCCTAATGGTGAGACCTCCCACCTGTCCCATCATGATGCCCACTCATCCAAGAATGGCTCAATCAGACGAAAAGAGAGAGAGAGAGAGGAAGCTTCTTTATTGCAATTTTATATCACTTGTTCTACTTCAACAGGAGACCATGGTGTTGACTATGGGAGTTTTCTAACACCCATAGTCTTGACCTCCTCACTCCCTTCCTATCAAAGAGGGAATAGTTTTGGAGGGAAAAAGTGGGAGAAAAAGTACAGTTTGTATTTGTATTATGAAATGTGGAAATAAAATCTTCAATTCCTTTAGTTAAAAAAATACTAAATTTAAGAGTATACTTCAATGAGTCTTGACAAATGTATATATCTATGTGTTGTGGTTTGAATCTAAAAGGTCATGTATTTGAACACTGAGTATCTAACTAATGGCATTATTTTGGGAGGCTATAGAACTTTGGGAAGTGGGACCTAACAGGCAGAGAAGTAGGCCACTGAAGGCAGGCTTTGGAAGGTTACCTGGTCCCAGTTATGGTAAGCTCACTCTCTCTCTCTCTCTCTCTCTCTCTCTCTCTCTCTCTCTCTCCTCTGCTCCTGATTAGCTATGATGTAAAGAGATCCTCTGCCACATAGGCCCACCACCTACTCCACTACCATGTCTCCCTCTCCCACACTATGGACTGAATCTTCGGAACTGTGAGTCAGAAAGAAATCTTTCCTCTCTAAAGTATTTCTGTAAAGTACTCTGGTAACAGTGATGCAAAAGCTAACCAATACCAAACAATAAAAATATAAAACTTCACATTGTCTCCTGTAAATCATCCCCTAATTAACTTCTTATCCAAAGAAGACAATGTCCTGTTCTATCACTAAAAAGATTAGTTTTACTTGTTCTAGAAATTCATGTAAGGATAATCATTTAGTATATGCTCTTTTTCCTTAGTTTTAATATTTTTAAGATTTGTCCATGCTCCTGCTTATATCACTTGTGACTCCTTATATAACTGAGTAGTATTCCATTGTATGAATATAGCATAATTTTAATCCTTTCACCAGTTGATGAAAAGTTGGGTTATTTCCCTCTTGGGCATACTGTGAGTTAAGCTGCTCTGAAAGTTTTTTGTATGTTTATGCTTCTATCTCTTAAGCAAATACTTAGGAGTGGAATTGCTGATTTGTACCTAGGTGACATTTATAGGAAACTCAAAAACTGTTTCACAAAGTGTTTGTAAATTTGATATTCCCATCTGCTTATTTGAAAATTCTGATAGTTCTACATCTTTGATATGTTCATATTTTTTCACTTTACCAAGGTATAATGGTATGTCATTGTGATTTTATTCTTCATTTCTCCAATAACTAGAGATGTTGAGTTCATCTTACATGTTTATTGGCTATTCCTATATCTTATTTGTGAAGTAATTGATAAAATTTCTTGCACATTTTTGTTAGGTTGTTTGTATTTTTATCAAGTTGTAAGAAGACTTTTAATATTCTGTATTCAATTCCTTTGTTAATATATGTATTGTGGATATTTTCCCCAGTCTATTTTGTCTTATTATTCTCTTAAAAATGTCTTTGAAGAGTAGAGTTTTTAATTTTCATGAAGTCAAGTTGATATATATTTACAGAGTGATTTTTATGTTCTAACTAAAAAAATTTGCCTACCCTAAAATAGCAAAGGCTTTCTCCTATTTTTCTGTAAGAAGGTTTAATTTTAGCTTTTAAATTTAGGTCTATGACTTTCAACACTTTAAATAAGTCATCCCATTGTTTTTGTCTTGCTTGTTTCTACTGAGATGTCTTTAGTCATTCTTATCTGTGCTTTCCCTGTATGTGTTATATCTTCTCCCCAGTTTTTCTGTTTTAAGCCTTACTTTTATGACTGAGTAGGTAGCTCAGGGGTAGGGTACTTTGCTTAGCATGCATGAGACCTTGGGTTCAATATCTTGCCTGGAAAAAAGGGGGAAGGTTACTTTTCTTTGTTATTGGGTCTCAATGATTTTCCTCTGATGTGTCTTTTATGTAGTTTTCATTGGATTTGTCCTGTTTGGATTTTCAACCCTCTTAGATAGGTTCATTTTTTAAAAATCAATATTGGCCATTTTAAGCCATTATTTCTTCAAATATTTTATGTTATTACTTGCCTAGGATTTTTATTATGTGTGTATTCAGCCACATGTTATTATCCCACATTTCACCAAGACTCTATTCAAATTTTTGGGTTTTTTCCCAATAGGTTAGCTTGAGTAGTTTTACTACCATGTCTTCTTGGTTCTGATCTTTTTTTCATTATTATTTAATCTCCCATTAAATCTATGTTTAATTGTTTCTTATCGACTTCCTTATTGTGTCCAGGGGTTCCTCTAACTCTTGAGGATATTTATAATAGCTATTATGAAGTCCTTATATGCTAACATTATAATCTCTATTAGCCTAGATCTCCTTTTGTTGACTGATGAGCCATATTTTATTACTTCTTTGTATGCCTAGTAATTTGTGGTTTGACATGTATAAGCTACTGGGTGTGTCACTGTGGTAGAGAAACTGATTGAAACAAATTTAAGGGGGAAACAATTTATTGGGGGCTCACAGAGGATTTTAGTCCATAGAGGTGAGAGGCGTGGCAGTGCAGCCAACATCTGGGCAGGTAGTAGTGGCCTCTAGCAGAAAACCTCACAATCTCAGTGATCAGGAAACAGCAGACAGAATGACTAAAACTATGGGTGGAGGTAAAAACACCCAAAGGCCCACCCTTAAAGACCTACTTCTGCACAGTTAGACACCACCTCCCAAGGTTCCATAACCACCCAAGACAGGCGGGGGCCAAAATTTCACACACATAACCTTTGGGGAACATTTTAAATTCAAATCATAACAAGATGCTTGGAACTAATAATTTTACATCATTGAAAATATCATTGTTTTTTATTAAAGAGAATTGCAGGAGTCTTATTTTGTTGTTGTTATGGGGGTAGACAGTTACTTTACTTGCATCTTGATGTTTAGAGTTTTGTTCTTAAGTTTTGTTAAAACAGGTTCAGATTAGCCTGTATTCTGGGACCATTCCAGTCCTTACCCTAAGGGAGGCATATCAAACCTGGAGCCGGTAGACTCCATGTGGCCAAGGAAAGCTACTAATGTGTCCCCACAATTTTATATTATTCTCATCTCTATAAAACTTATAGTAAAAATATTTAAAAAGAGAGGTCTTATTATGTAAATACACTGAGTATATTATACAAATTATGTGAAACCTAAGACAATTCCTCTTTACTCAGCATGGCCCAGTAAAATAAAAAAAGTGGATACCCCTGTCCTGTGGCATGGCATTTCAGGAGTACCTGCTGACCACACTCTGATCATTGAGTGAAAGTTCTTATTTTATTTGACTCAATGTCTCCCAAACGTGTATCAGATCAAGGAATTACTCAGATTATAAATTTGCTCAGTAATTGTTCTTTCTCTGATATGCATTTGACCAGCCTCATGGTTTGTCTCACTATTATTCTTACTTCTTACCCTTTGAGTGCATAGTTTAGGACCCATGCAAAAACTTGAGTGGACCCTGTACCAATATCTGGAACTTTTCATCTTTGTAGCTTTCTTCTCCCTAGTACTCTGTTAGATCAATTCCAACTACATTAGCTTTCCTGCAATCTCATCTTTATTTCCTCAACTCATTGAGTCTACCCTCTCTACTTGAATTCTCTATCTCCATACCAGGGTTTAGGAAATGTCTCTAGGCAGGTAGCTAAGGTGATTGATGACCCCACTTCAATTGTTTTCATTTTTTCATTTATAACAGTCTTATACTGTCCACTGTTCAATTTCTGAAAACATTTCTTATACATTGTCCATTCTTTTTAATTATTTATGGTAAAATTGGCCGTCTGTCATAAGTTATGCCATCATAGCTACAAGTGGAAATCTACAACTTATACTTTTTGAAATAGACTTTGCCACTTGCTATACAAGGTTTATTATGAAATACACGTGATTTGACAGCCTCTGGCTTAGCCTGCCCCTGTATGAGAACTCTAAAATCATCTCTAATTGTCTGATGCTATGTTTGCCAATTTTTAAATTGCTGTGACAAATACCTGAGGAAAACAACTTAAAGGAGGAAATACTTATTTTGGATCATGATTTCAGAGGTTTTTTCCCATCATGGCAGGGAGAGTATGGTGAAGCAGAGCAACTCACAGCATGGTGCCCACAAAGCAGAGAGAGAATGTCTACACTGGGAGGCTTGCTCCTGTTCCCCTTTATATTTCATCTGGGCCCCCAGGATGTTGTGTGTTGCCACCTGCATTCAAGATAGGTCTTATCCCTTAGTAAATCCCCTCTGAAAACATGCTGACAGACACACTCAGAAGTGTGCTTTATTAATCTGCTAGGCTTCTCTCAATCCAGTCAAGTTGAGAATTAAGATTAATCATTATAATGCCTAAACTATCTTAAGTAAGTGTATTAGTCAGGATTCTCTAAAGAAATAAAATCAGTAGAATATAGATAGATAGATAGATAGATAGATAGATAGATAGATAGATAAATAGATAAACTTATAGATTGGTTCACATAATCAGAGGCTAAATAGTTCCACAATGGATGTCCTCAGGCAGAAGATCCAGGGAAATTGGTAACTGCTTAATCCAAGAGGCCAGCAACCTCAGAAGGATAGGCCAGTGATGCAGTCCCAATTTGAAACCTAATGTCTGAAATCCCCCTGGAGAGCCACTGCTGTAAGTCCATGTTCAAAAGATAAAGAACTCAGATTCTCATGTCCACAAGTGACAGTAGCAGAAAAATGTACCCTTTCAAAAGGCTCAGGCATGCATGAGCTAGCTTTCCTGTCTTATGCTTTTTCCTTCCATTCAATCACTCAGTTTATTGGATGGTACCTGCCACATTCAGGGTCCATCTTCCCTACTTACTGATCCACAAACCAACCTTCTTTAGAAATACCCTCACAGATCACTCATAAATATGCTTTAGCAATTTTCTAAGCATTCCTCAATGCAGTCAAGTTAACAAAATAACTCATCACAATAAGGAAAGAAAAAGAATTTAGGGAAAAACTATTGGTTATGACATTTTATTCCTTTTTTGTGATTTATCTTTCATTTCCTTTTTATATCATACCTCCCAGTATCCATGCTGCCATCTCTGGCTCTGCTGAACTCTGCATTTCTACCTATTTTCTCTCTTCTTCATCCTTTTCATCTACAAACTCCTATTATTCCATTGTTTAAATATGCTGTAGTTGGTTCCTACTGGAAACCTCCTGAGAGTTCTTATTTTGAATGGAGTTCAGAGTAGTGAGAAAATGGGTCAAGTGCATATATAACTGGGTTAATCAGCCTGTAAACCTGATAGAAGACACCTGGAACTATACAAGTTTATTTTTGGTGTTAGAGAGAATAAACCTGACTTAAAATTGTTTTATCTAATATAGTAGCCACAAGACATAAGTGACTATTGGTCATTTGAAATGTGGTGTCATTTGAAATGTGTAGTGTCACATGTGAAAAGATAATATTTTGGCTGTATCAAATTACATGAATTATTAAAATCAACTTCAATTTTTCCTTATGTTTTTAAATGTGGATTGCATTATATTCCCATTGGGCAGTGCTGGGCAAGGAAGCACAGGCAGACCAGGGTTTTAAGAAGACAATAGCATGCCTACTCTGAATTTTAGAACTGATGTCTGGCAGTGTATACAGGACATACACAAGAAGGGAAAGACAAGGAAAGAAGACAGAAAAATGACTGTGCTGGCCCAGGAAAGAAATGATTGTCATATTCAATATCACAAAAATTATATTTCCATTTCATAAAATTCTCATTTGTTTCATTACTGGTAGGGAAGAAAATACAACTAAAACAAACAAACAAAAAATCCCCTAGGATACCTATGTGTGTGTATGTGCTGTTTTGTTTTAGAAAACAGATACCTAATCTTAAACACGTGTCTACATCCCCATGCTAACACTTCTCCTGTACTCATTGTTGACCCCCTTTTAGTTCAATTCTAGATTATCACAGCACAGGAGAATATGACCTTCTGTGTAGTAACAGAAACAGGTCAGCTGAGGTTAGTAGAAGGAATTTGTGTGTCTACACTGAGCTCTGCTGCCTTCCAATTGTGTGTCTCTTGGCAGGTTGTTTAAACTCTGAGCTTTATTATCCTCCTAAGAAAAATAGATATGCCTTCTACAAGTTTGGAGTCAGTTTAGAGGGAAAGCTGGAAAGTATGGAAACCTACATAATTAGCACTATAAAATGTAGGTATGTTTTTCCCCCCACAAATTGTTGTGTTGTTAGATGCTGTTGAGTTGGGTCCAACTCATAGTGACCCTATGTACAAAAGAACAAACATTCTCTGACACTGTGCCATGCCCCGCACTATGTCAGTGTTTCTCTGCTATTCATAGGATTTTCAATGGCAGATTGTTTCAGGAGTAGATTTTCAGATTCTTCTCCCTTTCCACAAATTGAATCATGCATAAATTCACTGCATGAGTATGGGTGACCAGATCCCTACACTTTTCATAAGATCTTTTTCAGCAAGGTGCATAGCACTAATGACTCCCTGTTATCACAGTATTTTCTGTTGTGGGAAACTTTGGGATCCTCCGCAAACATGTTCTCCTTCCCATGGACAGCCCTGGCAGTGTCTGGGCTAGATAAGGGGAGGAGAGGACAGGCCCCCCAAAGGTTAAGTAAATGAGAACCCGTTTGCCCAATGTGCTGGTTATCTGGCCACACAGCTGCTCCAGTGCCTTTCTTTCCTTCACCTGGAGTTTAGTATCACAAGGTTGCTAGAACCAGGGCTTTACATAGTTAGAGATTTATCTCCTATGCACATGTAGCTACTTGATTAGAAACTTCCAAGGCTGGCATTTTTATTTTTAAATGTCCAAGGTTTCTGGGTCAAAGTTGAATCTATGTTATATAATGTTCTCCTGAACACAGAAAACATGGAATTATTCTGTAATGGGAACATACTTTAGCTCTAAATGGTATGAGGTACCTGAGAGATGGACTGCCATGGCTGTAATGCCCCTTCACAAGACTGACCTTCGAGCCTGAGTTCCTGAGATGTGAGGAATGATAACCAGAGGCTAGGAGGAGGAGGGTTTTTATAGTAGCCCCAGTCCCCCATGGGTACTTGAGAGTGTCCTACAGATGCATATCATTGAGCTGCTCCAATTTCACATTAGTTGTAGCAAGGGAACAAGGGAATATGGGGTGAATTTTCATTAAACCTTGGGGTATACTAAACCTTGGCGCTCCAGATTACTTGTGAAACACTGGCCCCCATCAGAGATTGAACTGGAAAATATCCTTTAAATTAAAATTCCACTATGGTGCTATTATTGTTAGGTGCTGTCAAGTCTAGTCTGACTCATAGAGACCTTATGTACAACAGCATGAAACTACCTGACACTGTGCCAGGCACATGGTATTTTTTATGTTTAAGCCCATTTTTGCAGCCACTGTGTCACTCCATCTACTTGAGGGGCTTCCTTTTTTTCATTGACTCACCGTTCTCCCAAACATGATGTCCTTCTCCAGGGATTGGTCCCTCCTGACTATATGTCCAAAATAAGTGAGATGAGGTCTAGCCATCCTTGCTTCCAGGGAGCACTCTGGTTGCCCTTTTCTAGAACTGATCTGCTGTTCTTTTGGCAGTCCATGGCATATTCAATATTCTTTTCCAGAACAATAATTCAAAAACATCAATTCTTCTTCTGTCTCCCTTATTAAATATCCAGCTTTCACAACCATATGATGTGACTGAAAATGCCATGGCATGAGGCAGGCATACCTTCATCTCCAATGTGGCATCTTTTCAACACTTCAAAGAGATCTTTTACAACAGCTTTTTCTGGTGCAATGCATCTTTTGATTTCTTGACTACTACTTCCAAGAGTGTTGATTATAGAACCAAGTAAAGCAAAAACTTGGACAAACTCAATCTTTTCTCCATTTTTCATGAAGTTGCAATGATTTTTGTTTTATTGATGTTGAGGCATGATCCATACTGAAAGCTATGTTCTTTAGTTGAGAAGTGGCAGGAAGGATTTACAAACCAAGTGTGAGGGGAAAAAACTGCCACAATATTGGGGTTATGCATAAGGAGCATCCAAATCTCGGGGTGAAATGTACAGCTCAGAATTGGATGTTTGATACCTGAACAATTCATGGGAGTCAAAGAATGAGTATATAATAAAGAAACCTCTATTTATTGAGATAATGCTAACTGATAGAACCTTAAATCTCAATAGCTTAAAGTAAGAGTTTATTTGTTGCTCCTGTAAAATACAAATGAAGTGTTTGTGACTTTTGGATGCCTTTCTTTCTGGGGTTCTGCCAAATTTCAAAAATGACCTTCCAAGTTGCTAGTCTTGTCTGCATCAAAACATGGAAGCATAGGTGCATGGAGGACTATGTGTGGGTTTTTAGGACCAAGACTGGAGCTGGTACACATCCACATATTCACATGTCATAGCTAGAAGTGGGCATGTGACCCCATCTCCCTGCAAAAGAGGTTGAGGAATAGATCTATTCCCTGTAGGAAGATGTCAGAAGTCTCTGACACTTATCATATAAACAGTCACCACCAGATAGCATGTGAATGGTGTGACTAAAACAATGTAGTTGGAAAAATTTCACCACTCAGCAAAAGAGCTCAGCAGGATTGGATTTAGGGGAAGTTTTTCATGCAAAGCTGACATGCAGATTGTGTCCTGTTCCTGCCTAGCCTTTCCAGATGTCAGATATTTGAACCTACTTCAGTTTACAAAATAACAACACATGACTCTAGGGTCTGTTTCAGAATTTGTAGCTTGCACAGAATAATGGTTCCTCTAACTATGGACTGCCTATAGCCATAGCACACTGGCATCCAATCTCATCAGATCTTGGAAGCTAAGCAGGGTCAGGCCTGCTTAGTACTTGGATAGGAGACAGATTGGGGATACTGGGTGCTGTAGACTTGAGAGAAAGACCTGGCAAGCCACTCCTAAAATAATCAGCCATTGAAAACCCTATGAGTAGCAGAGAAGCTCTGACACAGTATCAGGCAGTGTTTTGTTCTGTTGTACATAGGGTCACATTGAGTCAGACCCAATTTGACACCACCTAACAACAACTATGGGTTATTTTGTACCATCCCAAATGCCAACTCAAATATTATGTAAATTACATGGTAATCACACAAAATGTAACTACTTCATGATATATCCAGAATGAATATTGGCTCTCATAGGACATCACTGTAGGGTCAGCATAGCATTACCATGAACAAATAACATAGAGATGCAAGCCTTCTGTCCTTAGAGGCTTTTGGAGAGTTTTTTTTGCTTCTGATTTTGTTTGTTTGTCTGATGTTTGTTTGCTTCATTGAGTAAAAGAAGCTTCTGAGTCTTCAATATATGATTGTGTAGCAGTTGTTACTGTGGCAATTATGCAAATTAAGTTGTTTCTCACATCCATTCCTTTTTTATTTGCTCATCCACTCAGCAGGGACCTGTTGAGGGCCTGCTCTGCACTATGCACTGGGCTAAATTCACAACAGTGATGAAGAGGCCCCGAGAATTCCAGCCTCTCTCAGTTAGTGAACCAAGCAAGGCAAGTGCAAAGGGGGAGCCTGTTATGAGGACCAGGGCAGCCAACTTCAGGAAGGCTGGAGAAGTCACCCTGAGGAGGGGCAAAAGCTGAGAGGGGAAGGAATTGAAGAGAATTTACCAGGGAATCTCTTCTTTGTGCCCTCTGCCCTTATTTTAACATCTCCCTTGCCAAACTCTCTTGAACTTGCTTTGTACACACACACACACACACACACACACAATTTTTTTCTTTGCCTATAAATTTTGTCAAGGGACTGAGTTATTATTTGACCTCTTTTGACCTACAAATGCAGCAAGTTCACATGAGTCCATCTAAATCAGTGACACTATCGGGCTAAGTAATTTTGGTCCCTTAAAATAATGGTATCCCAGCTGGGCATGGTGGCACACGCCTGTAATCCCAGCGGCTCGGGAGGCAGAGGCAGGAGGATCGCAAGTTTGAGACCAGAGGCAGTCTGCGTAACTTTGCGAGACCCTGTCTCAAAAAGTAAAAAAAAAAAAAAATGGGCTGGGAGTACAACTCAGTGGTCCAGCACTTGCAAAGCATGCAGGCTTGAGGCCCTGAGTTCAACCCCCAATACTGAAAAAAAAAAAAAAAATATATATATATATATATATATATATTATAATAATGGTATCCCATTGTAATTTTTTAAAATTCATTTTGAGTAATCTACCACAAACTAAAATCATCCCAGTTGTTTGCTGTCAAATACTTCTCTTTCATAACACCTTTGAAAGATCATTTTTTCTCTTTTATTCATAATTTTACCCAATGGTTAGGTCACTGGTTATATCACTGATTCACCTCTATGCTCTGGGTAATAACCTCCATATTCATATTCTCTCTCTCTCTCTCTCTCTCTCTCTCTCTCTCTCTTTCCCCTTCCCTCCTTCCTTCCTTCCTTCCTTCCTTTCTTTTTTTCTTTCTTTCATCTTTCTTTGGACATGGACTCTCACTATGTACACTAGACTGACCTCAAACTTGTGTTCCTCCTTCCTTAGCCTCCCAAGTGCTGAAATTAGAAGTGTGCACCACCATTCCTAGTTCCAAATTCCTTACTTATCTTTTATTTTTTCCTACATGTTATTCTTGAGAAATAACTCCATATTATGGACTTTCAATATAAAATATTAACTTTTTCTATAATGAGCACACTGTCTTAAAGTATTGCTTCTATTTAACTGTGTTTGATGAATAGCAAGGTAATTTTTAAAAAGCTGCATGAGTGATAACTGTTTCAAAGAAACTGTTGTCAAATCTATAAAAATAGTTTCACTACACACCTCCTGTCGGACCTGCGCAGAGAACTGTACTCAGAAAAAGGGAGATAAGAACTTTCCCTAGAATGAAAGGACAGCAATTCTGAGCATTATATAAGCACATTGGAAGAGAACTTTACATCGCTACCCCTTTCTCATCCTCCCCCAGGCACTGTGGAAAACTTTACTCACTCTATCAATCTGGGCTTATCTGTGATTAAAATTGGCAGTATGTCCTTGGAACCTTCTCTCTTTTCAAGCCACTTTTCCACAACACTGCTGGAAAAGATAAGACTCGCCTATAAAAGGGAATTTCAGTGTTGTCTGGTTATCCGTGGAACTTGACGGATCCACCACGGTGAGTGAGAAACATGTTTCCCAGGCCAATTGATTAGGATTCACCGATTTCTCCCAGAGGTCTAAAGGAACTTGAATTACAGCAATCTTTTAAAAGCTTAGTTCCCCAGACTCAGCCATGTTTTTATTTTTGCACAGATGCTGCTGCTGTGGACACTTTCACTACTGCTGGGAGGAGTCGCAGGTAAGAGACTGTATTCATGTGGAGCTTGAGGAGACTCACTGTTCAGTCCTTTCCAGAATGCCTGTGCCACTGAGCTCAAGTAATGATGAGGAGGAGTGAAGGATGTGTATGATTAAAAGCACAGGGCTTGGTGTGGGGTTGCTGAATAAAATCTATAATGTCCAGCTCAACTTAAATTTCAAATAAACAAGAAATAGTTCAGTCAAAACAAACAAATAGATTATACTAATTTTTTTCTATTATCTGAAGTTCAAATTTAACTTGTGTTTTTACTTTTGAAACTACCACCTCTGTTTTGGAGTCAAGGGAGGGGGTTGAACCTTGGTTTTATCACCTGCAACTCCATGACCCTGAGAAAAATCCTTATCCCCTCTGTACTTCAGGATCTTTGCCTGTGAAATGGGGACAAGCACATCACATTTCTTTCTCTTTCTCTTTATTATTATTATTATTTTTTTTTTTGTGGTACTGGGGGTTGAACCCAGGGCCTCATGTTTGCATGCTTTGCAAGAGCTGCATGCCCGGCCCACTTTTTTACTTTCTGAGACAGGATTTCCCTAAATTACACAGACTGCCTTTGGTCTTGAACTGGCGATTCTCCTGCCTCTGCCTCCTGAGTCGCTGGGATTACAGGCGTGCACCACCATGCCTGGCTCCCAAATCACACTTCTAAGTCATGTGATGACTGTGAGGTTTAGCTAAGATAAGAAAATCATCTTGTCTAGCACCAGGCACATAGTAAGATTTAGAGAAATACAGCCCTTACAATAGGTACTGCTCTTACTCTAGCTACTAGCCTGGGCTTTATCCTGCTTCAGAACCCTTCCTTTGAATTGTCTCTTTATGTGATAATATACCATCTATGTTGTTGTTGTTGTTAGGTGCTGTCGAGTCGGACTCATAGTGATCCTATGTACAGCAGATCAGCACAATTCCCGGTTCTGTGCCAGGCACGCGATCCTATCTATGTTTAAGCCCGTTGTTGCAGACACTGTGTCAATCCATCTGGTGGAGGGTTTTCCTTTTTTTCGTTGACCTGCCACTCTCCTAAACATGATGTCTTTCTCCAGGGATTGATCTCTCCTGACTACGTGTCTGAAATATGTAAGCCACAGTCTGGCCATTCTTGCTTCCAAGGAGCACTGTGGTTGCACTTCTTCTAGGACAGATCTGTTGGTTCTTTTGGCAGTCCGTGTTATATTCAATACCATCTATAGTTGTGTCAAATCATGGTGTCTTGTTTGATTGTTTGTGAGTACCTTCTTCATTGTTTGTGAGTACTTCTATCCGGGGATGGTCCTCAAACATAGGTCAAACATGTACATGCTCAGCCAAGGTGGAGATATGAAGTTTGGCCCTTGCATGAAACTCAACCTCTCCACATAAAGTATAAAGATAGATGGTAGTTACTAAGAGTTGAGAGCCTCCACACAGCCCACCACCACCAAGGCCCGGGATACACAACTGCTCCATCCCTGGGCATCAGTGGATAACATCTGAGCCACTGCTGTCCAGGGTTGAGAGGCTAAAATGAGTCTCTGTCTGTGGCTGAGCAGAGATATGAGAGGGCAAGTTGGTCCCCTGAGGACTCAGTGAGGAGCAGCATGTCTTTGTGTAACAGAGACATTGCTTCGTGGAGGGTGTTTAGGAAAGAAGATGAAAATCTGCCACATGTGGTGCTTTAATTCATATTTTAGCTGAGAAACTTTTATTTTATTTTATTTTATTTTCATGGTACTGGAAGCTTTAACCCAGTGTCTTCTGCATGCTTTACAAGAGCTCTACCACTGAGCTATAACCCCAGTGTATTTTTTGCTTTTTATTGTGAGACAGGGTCTCTGTAAGTTATGCAGGCTGCCTCTGGCTGCGCGCCTATAGTCCTGCCTCCACCTCCGGAGTTGCTGGGATTGCAGGAGTGAGCCCCCACCCCCAGCCTGAGCGACCATTTAAAGGAGCATTCTGGTTAAGCTAATGTCCTCGAAACACGTTTGGATAATTTCAGGAAGAGAAGTCTGCTACAACAGACTCGGCTGCTTCAGTGATGACTCCCCATGGGCAGGAATTGTGGAGAGACCCCTGAAAATACTGCCCTGGAGTCCAGAAGATGTCAACACCCGCTTTCTCCTGTACACCAATGAGAACCCAAACAACTATCAGGTAAGAATACTCATTCTCGCCAGGTTGTAGTCCCATCTTCTTTACATAATTAGTGTACTGAATATTTAAGTCCTCTAACAAGAACAAATTAGTCGGTGGTATTTGTATATTAGTAGACTTTAGGGCAGTGAACTTAAGTATTCTTTTATGAAACTTATTTATAAAATGTCCATTAATTTCATATCATTCTTGTCTTACCTCCATGGTACCATTTAAAAAATATTATATATGCGGATATAAATGCATATATATTCATATCTATTTAAATGCATATATGTATAATATATAAATTCTCTCAGTATAATTTATTTATACCCAGACAGTCCCCAGTTAAGATGGCTCAACTTAACAGTTTTTGACCTTGTATGCTGGGAAAGTGACACATATTCAGTAGAAGCCATCTTTGAATTTTGAATCTTGATCTTTTCTGGGCTAGCAGTATACTGAACTATACTTTCCCACTAGGCAGCAGCTGTGAACTGCAACTCAGAGGCAGTAACCAATCGTAATTGTAAGCAACTGATACTCTACAGTGCTGTGTTGTTCAGCTGTGATATTCAGTAGCTTAAGTGTTTTCAATGCATTTTCAACTTGCAATAATTTCAACTTCCACTGGGTTTATTGGGCCATAACCCCATCATAACTGGAAGAACATCTATATATATATATACATCTATATACATATACATATACATCTATATACATATACATATACATCTATATACATCTATATACATATATCTCTCACAATGCCAGATTAGAGATATACACAGATACACACATGGATGAAGACTTCTATTGAAGGAGGTAAGATCTTAATGACAAATATTACAGTAGACATATTATCCCAAGTTGAACTACTGCAAAAGTTTCATGATGGCTAGAAAGTAATGTTTTATGGATAATTGTGAATAGCTTGCCTAAACTGGGAGAATCTTTGCAAGGACCCCAAATCCCATTAGTTTTCACCTACCTACCTCCTCCCTTCACATATAAATGGTTCTAGATGATACTATAAGAAACTCCACCTGAAACATTTTTCTCCCCCAAACAGGCAATCACTGCAGATGCTTCAAGTATCAGGAGCTCCAATTTCAAAACAAACAGAAAAACCCGCTTTATTATTCATGGATTCATAGACAAGGGAGAAGAAAACTGGCTGGCCAATATGTGCAAGGTGAGAGCTAATAATCTCCTGAGAGGAGATCATCTCAGGAGTAATAAGCAACAGCCAGTTTGGCACTGGCCCCAACCAAGGAGACACATGGTGGTCATAGCACACTGGAGGATCCTCCAGCCACTGGTGAACCTGGGGCTCCCCTAGGGGGTCCACAAGGTTGTAGTGGGTATATGGGTCCTGGGATAATCAGGACAGTGAGGTTGGCAAGCATTTGGTGTTTCCACACAGTGGTTATTTAATAACCAATACAGTGATGTTTTATAACTTTAGCAACAGAAGCTGCCATATACAGATGCATCCCAGTTGATCATTAGTGTGAAGAGCCAGGAGGTTTGATTTGCCTATACTAACTCTTTTCCCTCAAATTTTGCTTGATACTCTGATCTCCTCTGGGAGCAATGTCTAGGAACCCTGGGTGATTTTCATTTCTGGCTTCTGTTGTTTCTGCAGAAGTAATCCTATTTTCATTAATTTGCCTCTGGCTCTGTTTCCAGTGATAATCAAGACTTTAAAAAGACAAAATCAAATAGAATAAATTTTCCTAGTAACTGCTAGTGCTTGAGGAACAATACTATTGATTCATTTACTCGTGTATTTATTCATGTTTTCATCAAATTTTGGTGGCTGCTGTGGCACAAACCTGTAGCCATTTCTTCAGACATATCAAGAAGGGATACCAATGCCCTCCTATAACCATTAACTTCTGGTTAGTCTTTGATTCAAGCCAAAGGCAAAGCAGAGTCAACTGCAGAACACATGGGCTGATTCCAAAGAGACGATCACACTAGAGCCACTCCATAAGTTTAGAAATAGCAATAAAATTGCAGCTAGTCTTCCAACATACTTTAAATTTGGTGATTATTGGATGGGGTTATAATAATATATTTCTATAAAATAGTGAAGAAAAATGTGATTCTTTAAGAGAATATGGCTTTTTAGATATGAGTATACATTTAGTTATAAGAATCCTAAAAGCAGATGTGTTTTATGTGTATTTGATTTGGCTTTGTCAACACTATTGTGTTATGATGGAGATATAAGTGGATTAAGCAGAAGGTTGAAGGTCTTGGATTACAGTCCTGATTCTATCCTTAGCTGACCACAACATTAATGAAGTTGAACACTAAGTCTGGGGTATTAGAAGTGCTATACCCTATATGCAGTTTTATGCTACCATGTAAGACTAGCCAAAATGGATTCCCTTTGTCTTAATTAAGATAATCATTTCCATTCTTTGAGTTTTTTCTTTTGTGAAAGGAAAGAGTTGAGATTATTTCTAAGATTACTTCATCATTCTCAATTTCTTTTTGGAAAAGGGTGGGAATATGTATAAACACATACTCAAATAAACAATTCCTGCCAGAACTGCTCCTCACGAAAACTTAACTGAGCTTTATTAGAGTTTTCAGTAGAAGTTTGGTATACTATGCTTTCACATCAAATGACTTTTCAGTAATATACAATAAAACATGTATCTGAAAATTTTGATTAGACTTTTCATCATAGAAAATTTATTCCTTTACTTTCAATATATTTACATTTTTAAGAGATCCTAATGCAGTCTTTCCTACAACAAATTTTTATTGAGCATCTCCTAATTTGCCAGGAAGTATGCTAGACACTGAGGATACAGCAGAGAGAGGGGAAAGGTCCTTAAGTGCATTCTAGTAAGAGACAATATAGTCTTACGGCATTTGCAATGCTCAAATGAGATAACCCACAGTGCCACATCTCATGCATTTGTCTCTGAGTCAACTACCTATGCATCTCTGTTGCAGTAGAAATTCCAAGTTCCCATGATGGCAATATTTCCAGTTTGGACCTAGTGTTAAACTTTAGGAGGGATTCTATGTCCATTACTGCCTAGGTGTTTTGTTCATTGCTTTGGGGTTAAACTCACATGATACTGTGCAGGACAAACAGAGAATTTATGCTAGCTTCCAAATGTGTTAACTAGTAATTAGTAAGGATCTTGAATTATTTGCCTGTTTGTTTTTTCCATCAGAACATGTTCCAGGTGGAAAGCGTGAACTGCATCTGTGTGGACTGGAAAGGCGGCTCTCGAACTGGATACACCCAGGCTGCACAGAACATCCGGATCGTGGGAGCAGAAGTGGCATATTTGGTTAACACCCTTCAGGTACCTGCTTCAGGGTTATACAAAAGGACATACACATTGCTTTCTGGATTTTCCTTCTAAAACAAAAGCTCTAGGTATGGTAATTGATAAAGATGTTTCTCTGCAGAGACAAGGCTTTTCTCTCAGTTAAAAAAACGCAAAAATTAAAAACCTAGACTTGGGCTTCATTATACCTATTTCATTCAATTAACTAGTTTTAATTTTATCTTTTTTTGAAATTTTTAAGTTTTTTGCACTACTGGAGCTTGGACCAACCTAGGGCCCTATTTATACTAGGCAAGTGCTCAACCCCTGAGTTACATTCCCAGCTACATTGTCAGCCTTCCAGTATTTGTTTTAGTTTTACCAGTCATTAGCAAGTTGACAGGACAGTATCAACCTCAAGGCTAAACTAATCTTTTGTTTTTTGAAATGAGCACAATGATAACAAGCTAACCTGACTGGCTAACCAAAAATATAGAAAATGTTTAACTTGAATGTGCTTAAGTAATTGCTTTCATTATGATTTTCCAATCCAAATACTTGCTTTATCATCTCTGAGTAACATGTCCTTAAAGGGTTCTCTCTGCATAGTAATAGAACATAACAGAGCTTTATGTGCGTTAATTTAAAAGTTAAATCCATTCCCATTTTCTCATTATAACTGTGGGAGAAAAAAAACCTATGATAATCAATTGCTTTGAAGAGGCAGTATGTTTTCTTAACAGTCAAGGTTAAGAGGTCTCCCTTGTGAACACATCTGGAATTCTGCAGTACTTGGAATTATTCTGAAGAGGTTTTCTTTTTGACAGTCACAATTTGGATACTCGCCTTCCAATGTCCACGTCATTGGCCACAGTCTGGGTTCCCACGCTGCTGGGGAGGCTGGAAGGAGGACCAATGGGGCCATTGGACGAATCACAGGTCAGTCATAACAGCAAAAGCTGCAAGATTAGACCACACGCAGCCTCTTTGTGGTGCAAAAGGAAATACAGGAGGGGAATGTGGTGCAGCTTGTTTTTACCTTGTCACACCTTCTGAATTGTGCTACATGATCAGAAATCAGAATGTCTGTGGCCTAGTGGATGTTTTAAAAATTCCTATCAATCCTTGTTCTCCACCATGCCATTTAACATTTAAATATATTACCTGAATGGGGCTGGGATTTAGCTCAGTTGGTAGAGCACTGCGCTGCAGTCTCTGAGGTCCTGAGTTCGATTCCCAGCACCACAAAAGTGGGAGAAGGGCCTGGCAATCCACTCCCAATGCAATCCCGAAACAATTAGCCATTGAAAACCCTATGAGGGTCGCTATGAGTCGGATACTGACTCGACGGCACCTAACAACAACAACAACATATTACCTGTATAAACAAAATAGAAGTTTCATGAATACCATAAATAATAGGAAAAAAACCCCACAGTTTAAGCCACAGACTCTCAGCCTGAACAGCTTTTAGTCCAATTTCCCCCCTTTTCTGGCAGCTGTTGCTAAGGAGCAAGATTCTCCCAGGGACTAAGCACCCATAAGTAGAAGTAAATACTACGGTTTGGGGAAAATTCACTTTTAAGCAAATAATAAGCTAGAAGCAGATTTCCCTTCAGAAAATGGTAAGGTCAGGAAAAACTTGGTTCTTTCAAGGTGTAACTCATAACTGCACCTGATACTTGGACTCAGGTGTGTAACTAATATACAAAGGTAAACGCGCATCATCAGTGAAATAAGTAATGACGATTCCTATTTGCCTTAGGGCTGGATCCCGCTGAGCCTTGCTTTCAGGGTACACCCGAAGTGGTGAGACTGGACCCCAGTGATGCCCAGTTTGTGGATGTAATTCACACGGATGCTGCTCCAATAGTCCCCAACCTAGGTGAGTTCTGCAACTTACCCTCTTTTGAGTCTCTGCAATTAGCATGCTTAAGAGTGTCTTGAGTCTACGCGGTAATACAAACTTCCCTTTATTTTTAAAATTCTTCAGGGTTTGGAATGAGCCAAACTGTAGGTCACCTAGATTTCTTTCCAAATGGAGGAATAGAGATGCCTGGATGTCAGAAGAATATTCTCTCTCAGATTGTTGACATCGATGGAATCTGGGAAGGTAAAACTATTATGTGTACAAAGAGATTTTCAAAAAGCTCAAAAAGCTTGTGTTTTGGGTTGCTAAACCTGTGAAATATTTTGTAATTGTACAGGTCTTGCATTTTATGTAACAAAGGTTTGTTTGTTTCTGGTACTGCGTGGTTGAACCCAGGACCTTGCTCATGCTAGCCTAGTGTTCTGCAGCAGAGCTGCACCTGCAACCCCCTTTTAAAT
Organism: Pedetes capensis; assembly: GCA_007922755.1. Taxonomy (NCBI): domain Eukaryota; kingdom Metazoa; phylum Chordata; class Mammalia; order Rodentia; family Pedetidae; genus Pedetes; species Pedetes capensis. The sequence goes on from VMDO01008967.1 coordinate 27,316, forward strand.
TTTTTATTGTTTATTTTGAGACAAGGTCTTGCTAAGTTGTGTAGGCTGCCTCTAGCCTCGAAGTTACAATTCTCCTGCCTCAGCCACCTGATTCGCTGGAATTACAGGTGTGTGCCACAGTGCCTGGCATAACAAGGGTCTTTTAATTGAATCCCTGAGATATAGGTTCCCTTTGGAACAAAGAGCCAAAAAGAGATGACTTTAGGAAAGAAATTGTATTTGCAGCCAGCTTTCCAAGGATCTAATTCAAGAAAACATCACTAAATTGCAATTTATATCTATATGAACGATCTTTTCCTGTCTCAAGTTATTTTCCCATTTCATTTAACAATGTCATTAACTACTATAATCTTAAACAGTGTTTAACTTCTGATTGCATCATAAATATACTTCATAAGTTATTTTGTGTTGCGACATCCATGAGTTCACACTTACTAGAGAAAGCTATTCAACAATTATATTCTCATCATGATAACTAACAAAAATAAAACCTGTAGCTGACTTGTAACCATATCTGACTTCATAGGATCTCGTGACTTTGCAGCCTGTAATCACTTAAGAAGCTACAAGTATTACACTGATAGCATTGTCAACCCTACTGGCTTTGCCGGATTCTCGTGTTCCTCTTATAGTACCTTCTCTGCAGTAAGTTGACTCCATCTTCCAGTTGCATTTTATTTATGTTTTATTTTCTTTTCACAATGGTGGGTGAATCACTACACCACTGAGCTCTATCTCCAGCCCTTCCAGTTCAATTTTATGGCTCACTTCTCATGACCAATGTGGGTCACTGTAGTGACATAATTCAGTGAATGTTTAAAGTTTCATATCTATCATACATATAGATATGTATTTTAGCAATGAAAAAGCATTAGAGAAATTTAGAAAAATAGACTTGAGAATGGAAATGTCCCTAGTGTAACTTATTCTCTACCACTTCTCTGTGTATCAGGTAAATGTTCCAACTCGTTTTGGCAATAGTCTTAAACAAACAAGTAAAAAAGTATTTCATGGTAATCAAAAGCCATGGCTAGAGCATGCTGATGAACATGGAAGGCTTTCCTAAAATGCTGATCTTTTAAGCTATAGAATTATGTACTTGCAGACATTTCTTTGCAATTTGCTAATCACCAATATTTGTCTGAGTTTTCATCTTGTTCGATAACCTCTTGATATCCAGATTGAATTCTTACATGTAACCTTGAACATGGTATACTATTGTCTTTTGCTTTGAGTAAAATTGACTTTTCTTTTTACTGTCATTGTTTTTCAAATCAAAAATTTTAACCTATGCCATTTAATAAAGGCAATTTCAAGTAACCAAATCAGCCAAAAACAAAGCAGAAGAAACAAATAACAAAAAAACTTTGACTCATGCACTTAAAACTGTCTGATTCAACAGTATAAACAGTCCTTTTGTAAGATGTACAGCACTTTCTCTGCCTTTGGACCCCCTCCTGAGCTTCCCTCCAAGTTTGCACTAGTTCAGGTCATCTGGGTGGTAGTCTAGTCGATGGTGTTCCTCTGACAGAATGATGTGGGAGTCATTCTCTTGGTATACTATCTCTTGGTTCTGTTGGGCTCTGAGTTATACCCCTGTCTGTCTTATTGAGGAAGCACACTCTTGGCCTTTACAGATTAAGTCTGGGGCTTGTCTTCTCTTCTGGTTTGGAAAATGTCTTTGGAGAGTTTAGGCCGTTTCTTCCTGGTTGGCTCAGGCTTCCTTTAGCTTGCAGCATGCTGAGCCTGAGACTGGGCCAGGCCCATGATCTGGTCCATTGACTCAGGGGTCTACCATGTGCTTTCACTGTGGAATAGCCTTCCCCTCCAGCGGGGGAATGCTTGTCCTCCCAACTCTGTTCTTCCCTCTCCATCCCTTTTACCATAAATCCTTGGTCCAGAAGAGAGGACATTTTCCTATATTGCATCTGTCTTCTCCAGTTAATCCTTAATGGCCAATTGGATCACTTTCTCTCCACATTGGGAACATTGTGATATGTGAGCATTGCAGTCCTTGATATGCTAAATGAAAGCCAAGGGAATTGTGAAAAGCTTGACTTTTGAGCCTATTGTCCTCCTATTGGATCCTATTTTGCATATCAGAAGCTGATTATTACCTCTTGTTCATTTGCATTCTTTCTAAAATAAATTTTAACTTCCATGCGAGAAAATGAATGTCTTAGGGCAAACAGGGCAATTTAAAGAGGCAAAAAAGGAAAAAAGAAACACACACACACACACACACACACACACACACACACACAAATTGTCCCATTGTGTTTTTTAATAGAATTGTGTTATCTTAAAGAAAAATTGCTGATTTTTCCTTGCAAATAATGAGATGCATTGTGAGCCTTCACTGAGACTATTAAAGTCCCCTTTTACCATGAAAGAAAGAAACAGCTTTAGAATATATGAATTGTAACAACATGTAGGAAAATACAGCAAACTATTAATAGAAAGAGCAGCCTCATTTATCATTTCTTTGTTTTCACTAGAACAAGTGCTTCCCCTGTGGAAATGGAGGATGCCCACAGATGGGTCATTATGCTGATAGATTTGCTGGAAAAACAAATGGAGTGGGCCAGACGTTGTATCTAAACACTGGTGATAAGAGCAATTTTGCACGTAAGTGTCTATTTTAATAACTTGATTGACTGATTGTGCTGAGTATCAAACCTGGGCTTTACACGTGCCAGGAAAATGCTGTACCACTCAAGCACACCACTACCCATAACTTTAAATTTCCTAATGCTATGTGTTTTATCATGTCTACTGATAATGTATGGAATTACTTTTCCATGCAAAAGCTTTGAACACTCCTCTCTAGTGTGGAAAAATGCTTAACCATGCTCAAGGTAATCATGGCTAATTTGAGTAGCAAAACAGAGTTTGAGGTCTGGACTATTATCTAATAAGACAAATATAAATTTCTTCACATTTGATGCTGATGCTGAATTCAGAAAGCATCTTCTCCTTCAGCCTTTTATTCGGTCAAAAGTTTTAGTGAGCAAGAGTTCTGAAGTTTTGTACCAGCAGAAAAGTAATTTTAGAGAGAAGTGACAGAGTTGGTTGGTATGGAAAGGAGTTGACAGGTTCAAGAGATTCTAGGACTGTAGACCCCATGAGGGGTGGGAATTAGAGGGTGTGGGATGGTGAGGCATGACGACAGGATGCAGGTTTCTTTTCTGAGAGAGGAAGAAAATGGCTTGGATGAGGAGAGTCAATAGGGATAACAGTCTTTAAAAACCAAAGACACACTTTATTCCACCTCCAGTTTGGCCCAGGGTAGTGCTAAATATCAAAACCTTGTGTTTTACTATTGACTAATACCGAGGCTACTTTCCTTCATTTACCTAAATTCATACATTTTCAGGAGCAATGGAAAGTTGAATTATAGAATTTTTAATGAATGTAGACTATTTACACAAAAAGATGACAGAACTCTAAAATTTGTTGGGTAGTGAAAATAAAACAAACTGACGAAAATATCACAATCTATTATTTTTCCAGTACTCTTTAATAGTAAGTTATTAAATAGTCAAAAGTAAATGATTAGGTTGAAGATTTTTAAGCAAAATATATTTCATAGTCCCTTGGCTTGAAAAAAAGTTGATGAACTTTGGAAAGATTCTGCACATCCCCAGTTCTCAACGCCTGTGCCTGAACACTGAGGTAAAGAAAGAGCTATGACTATTTCATTAGAATTACCAATATCAGGTGTTAATTATTCAAAATTCTGCAGCAATGGAGTGGAAGTTTACCTGTTTTCAGTGTTTCTTTTCTCCAAGCTGATATTTTGCAACTTTTGCCTCCTGTGCAGGTTGGAGGTATCAGGTGACTGTTACACTGTCTGGAGAAAAGGTTACAGGACATGTGTTAGTTTCTTTGTTTGGAAATGGAGTGAACACTAAACAGTATGAAATTTTCAAGTAAGTACAATATACTCTTCTTACATGTTAGAATGCTGTACACATATAATGTATTTTATTGCCATAAGAGTTTGTTTTTCTTTACTGTATAGAAGTAGAGCAGTGTTACCTATAACAAAAACTAAGCTGTTCATACTTGCACCCAAATACATTTTAGAATTCTATTCCTGAGTTTTTCTTCTGGTTTTTCTTAAAGGAACCATTAATGTTTACATTGTTCCCTGGCATCTGATTTAAAATAAATAAATAATTATCTTCCATACAACAACAGGGAAAAGATGATCTAATGTCATCATTTATTAAACTATGGGGAAAATGATGACTAGAACATGTATGAGTTATAGTAAAGATGACTAAAGTAATATGAGTCATTAGTAGCAAAACTTACCACATGTGTGAATTTTCTTCATATAATACCTTGACAAATGTACTCTCAGCTTAACTACAGATGTAGCAGGTTTTGGAAGTCTATGAATATATGTTGTTGTTGTTAGGTGCTGTCGAGTCAGTATCCGACTCATAGTGACCCTCATAGGGTTTTCAATGGCTGACTGTTTTGGGATTGCCTTGGGAGTGGATTGCCAGGTCCTTCTCCTATTTTTGCGGTGCTGGGAATTGAACTCGGGACCTCAGAGACTGCAGCACAGCGCTCTACCAACTGAGCTAAATCCCAGCCCTAAGAATACATATATATATACATATATCATATATATATTATATATATGATATATATCATATATTATATATATTATAAAAGTATATATTTATATCTATGACTAATTTGGTATATATCAATCTTTGTTAACTTCTTATCTCCCCAGGGGCTCTCTTCGACCTGGAAATAGTCATATCAATGACATTGACTCTGATGTGGATGTTGGGGACTTGCAGAAGGTTAAGTTTATTTGGTACAACAATGTGATCAACCTAAACGCACCCAAAGTAGGAGCATCAAGGATTGCTGTGCAAAGAAATGATGGAAGAGTGTAAGTAGTGAAATGTCAATAGGGTAGGAAGGATCAAGTAGTATTTACAATGCTGTCCCCATTAAAATTCTTTAGGTTAAATCTCCCACTTTGGTTCACTGTGTTCCAGCCATGTTGTTGATGTTGTTAAGTGTCATTGAGTTGAGTCCAACTCACAGCCATTCTTATGTATAACCAAGCAAAACACTCCTAGACACTGCCACGCCCAGCCCTATTGTCAGTGCTTCTCTGCTATTCTTAGGGTTTTCAATGGCTGATTGTTCTTTTGGGAGTGAGTTGCCAGGTCCTTCTTCCTAGCCTGCAGCACCTGGTGTTCCCAGGTGGTCTCCCATCCAAGGACTAACCAGGCTGACCTTGCTTAGTTTCTGAGATCAGGTGGGATTGGATGCCAGGGTGCTTTGGCTGTAGACCAATGTTCCATCCATAGCTGCTTCCTAATACCTTTTGTGTCTTAAGAGATAGTATAGGAGTTTAGAAAAGCAACTTTGATAGATTTGTAGATGAGTGTTGTATTGTCTGATAGAAATTAAGTGTTCGAATGAGAATCTGGCTTCATGATCCTAAAGTGAAAAGAACATTTCATTTGGTAGAGGTGCCTTTGGCAACCTGTGTAACTAATGTGTGCATCATCCTCAAGCTTCACGGGTCCACGAAATTGCCACTGAGATTGGCAAGAACTCATCTAACCTATCAGGGAACAGAAATAGGCTGTCTGTATTACTGGTCTTAGAGAAGATAGAGGTGCAGGAAATCAATCCTCCTCTAACCAAAACCTGAGTGTATGTGAGCCCATGGATGTTTACCATGGTGCACTACCAGAAAAGGTGAACAGATGAGAATCCAAGTAACTCCAATATTAGCTCAAGAGTTTTTTAGTGTTAAGTCAAATTCTGAGGCAGAGAACCCTGTTTTTTTCAGTCATCAAGTGCTATTTTATCCTCATAAAAACTCAATGAGGGGACTTTTGCTCCTGGCATAGATGGAGTAAAAGAGACCACATTTACCTCCCCAAAAAGTACATATTCAAACAAAGTATGTGAAACAATTGTTTTCAAGACTAAGCTTCAAGCAATAAGGGTATTGATGCCTGACAGACAACAAACAGACAGGGTAGAGGGGGCCTTAAAATTGCCCCACCTTACTTCCTTAAGAGAGTCTCCAGGATAGGGCACATGCAGAAGAAACTCAGGCAGGGTCCAGAGGACTCTCTAAGTTGAAGAAACAGAGTTAAGAATCAGAGAATGTAAGGCAGCTAGATTTCAAAGCATAGCCAACCAGAAAGGAGAGGGCTGGAGAGGGAAAATCAGAGTTCTGCAAAGCTCCCTTGAATAGTTAGCACCGTAGTGATGAGCCCATGTGTGTGAGCAAACCAGCCAGAGCCATGGAGATACCATCATGTCAAAGGGTAAGAGTGAGCAATGCCCAGTACTTTTGTAGGACTGCAAGTAGTGCTTGTTCCCACCAACCAGACTGGATGAGCTTATAATTCAAGAGACAGTAGGTAGAATACTTAGGAAGGTCTTGTTTCATGTGCAAAGTGATTAGTCTGTATTTAGCAAGACTTGAAATGATCAAAACCATTTCCTAACAACTATGTCCAAAGATAAAGTTGAATAAGTCCCAGCAGCTAACAAAATATCTGACAGTAACACAAAGATACCTGGCTATCCAAATAGCAAGACAATACAAGCCATAGTGAGGAAAGTGGTCAATGAATTGACACCCAATCAGAGTTTTCACAGATATTAGAAGCACAGACAAGGACATTAAAGAGGTTATTAAGCAGCCGGGCACAGTGGCTCATGCCTGTAATCCCAGTGACTCGAGAGGCAGAAGCAGGAGGATTGCAGGTTCAAAGCTAAAAGCAGCCTGCGTAATTTAACAAGACCCTGTCTCAAGATAAAGGACAAAAAATGGACTAGAGGTGCAGCCCAGTGGTAGAGCACTTGCAAAGTATGTGCAAGGCTCCAAGTTCGACCCCCAAGTACTGCAAAAAGGGAGGGGGGAGTATTAAGTATATATCCTATTTAGTTAAAAAGGTCAGTAGAAAAATGACATTGAAAAAGATCCAAGAAGAATTTCTGGCAATAAAAAATTCAATCTCAAGTGAAAAATATATTGAAGAAAAGATTGGTGAAATTGAAAATGTATGAGATACTATCCAAAACAAACTAGAGAGAAAAAAAGAATTCGTAGAATGCAAAGACCATCAGTGACCTGTGGGAAAATTCAAGAATGCTTTGAAGACCCCTAAGGAGGAAGGACAAAAAAATATATCTGAAGAAATAATGGTTCCACAATTATCAAACTTGTTGAAACCTGTAACTCAAAAATTCAAAGAACACAACAAAAATCAACAACACACACACACACAAGAAACATGAAGAAAACAACACTAACACACATCAGAATCAAATTACTCAAAACAAGTTGTAAAAAGAAAATCTTAAAGGCAGCGATGGAAAAAAAAGACAGATTGCATACAGAAAAGTAAAGATAAAAATTACAACAGACTTCTTGTCAGAAGCAATGCAAGCCAAAAGACATTGGAAGAACATATTTAAAGTAATTAAAATGGAAAAAATTCTTAGAATTTATACCCACATAAATATTTCTCAAAGATAAAGATAATAGAAAGGCTTTTGAGACATACCAAAGTTGGAGGTTTTATCATCAGGGGGTCAACACTATAAGAAATGATAAAGGAATGACTTTAAGCAGAGGAAAATAACATTAGCTGGAAAAGAATCTACAGAAAGGAATTAGGAGAATATTAAATATTAACTACATTGAAAATACAGGAGATTTTTAAGACTTATAATGTAATTCTCTTAAAAAATAACTGTGGGAGAAGGACCTGGCAATCCACCTGGCAAGGTGATCCTGAGACAGTCAGCCATTGAAAACCCTATAAGGGTCGCTATGAGTTGGATACCAACTAGATGGCACCTAACAACAACAACAACAACAACAAAATAATAACTGACCGGGAGCTAAGTGTATAGCTCAGTGGTAGAGCATGCACTTAACATGACACCCCTGGGGTTCAGTCCCCAGCATCCAATAGAGAAACAAAAATAAATAAACAAAAACCTGATTTTTAAAAATGGATAGCAACTGGGGGGAAGGTATATTTATATATAAAGGGTAGGAGAGACGAGAAGGATATATACTATTGGAAAGTCTTTGTGTCATGTATGAATTGGTATAATATCACCAGCAGGTGGAATGTGGTAAGTTAAAAATATGTGCTATCTATTCTAAAGCATCATTAAAATAATGACACAAGGAGCTATAACAAACGAACCAGAAAAGGAGATAAAATGAATTAAGAGATAATTCAGTAGAGCATAAAAAAGATAAAAGAGAGCAAAGAACAAAGATGAGAAATAGAAAACATATAGAAAGACAATGGACATATACTAATTATACTGATAATTACATTAAGTGAAAATGGTCAAGCATCATAATTAGAAAGCAGAGATTGACATACTGGATTTTTAACAGTCAATACCTAGTTGTATTTTGTGTATTTAAAATGCATTTTAAATATAAAAACACAAATATATTTCACAAAGTAAAAAGAGAGAAAATGATATATTATTACTCATTAGAAAAAATGCAAATTAAAACCATAATTAGATGCCACAATGCACCTACTTAAATGGCTAAAATTAAAAAGATTGACAATACCAAGCATTGTTCAGGACAAATCTTGAACTCTTATACACTCACTGCTAATGGCAATATAATATGATAACAACCTTTTTGGAAAGCAGTTTAACAGTTTTGTAAAAAGCCAAACATACGCTTACCTATGAATCAACCATGCCACTCTTAGGTTTAGTAGTACATCGTTATTTGTGATTTTGCCTTCTTCAGTTTCAGTTACCCAAAGTCAACCATTGTCTGAGAATATTAAATGGAAAACGAACCTTTCCTGGTCTTTGGGGTGTGATTGATGCTTCTCTCTATACTATTTTCATGGCCATGCTCTGAGGTGTCTAAGGAGGTACAGTTGTTTATATAAAGGTCCCCCTCGATGTCTGACCTAGGCACAGGGTGTGACCTTCTCTCAGGATATAGGAATGAAGGCAGAGAGCACTAGCTGTCCTGATGCCTAACACTTCAACTGTGTGCCAAGAGGAGATGACCTCTCCATGTTTTTTTCCTCAACAGGTTCAACTTCTGTAGTCAAGATACTGTGAGGGAGGAAGTTCTGCTCACCCTCAACCCATGTTAGGAGGCTGTTGACGTGTGACCACTGACACTTACTGCTAATAAAATCTAGTGGTGAAGGAACATATTCTGTCTTTTGTTATCAATGCCCATTATTTCCAGTGAAACTTCTGGATAAGATGATAACACCTTGGTTTAAAGAACAACAAATAACTATTGAATTTTGCTACATGGGTAGCATTTGAGCTTAGTTGCTTACATGATACTGTCATCATATCCATTATTAATATTACTGATGTCATTCTGATCATTTAAGGCAGACTTGTAGACTCAAATGACACTCTTTTGGTATGCCCACGAGGGAAGTACCGACCTTTGTCACTGTTTCCATCATCTTTAAGTTCTGTGTCTGCTCTTTAATCAGACAACCCAGAAGTTATGTGACACTAGGAGTTGAGGATGAGATATTTCTAATGCTTCCTTACTGGTCTCTCTTCTCCTGATGGAGTTCTGGAGGAACCCTGCCTATCTATAGTCTATTTGATCTTCCTAAAGTGTAAAGCTACGTTCCCCCAGTGATCCCCAGGGCACAATCCACATTTCATAGTCAGTCTTTCCGGGACTCTCATCTGCCCTCTCCTCTAATGTCAGTCTCACCTCTCAGCATGGAACTCTTCTGGAACTCTATATTTTGGACTTGTCCTGAAAGAGGGCTTGGATCTCAAATTCTTCTGGATATTTACACAAACTCTTTCTCTTTCCTAGAATGTTCCTTACTTGTCTTACCCTCTGTTTAAGTTCTATTGTTGTTGTTGTTGTTGTTGTTATTGTTGTTAGGTGGTGCTGTTAGGTGCTGTAGCTTGAGTCAGACACTGACAGCACCTAACAACAACAAAAGCATCAATGTAAAATGAGTAAACATCTAGACTAAATGTTAGGTACTGTCAAATCAGATCTGACTCATAGCAACCCTATGTACAATACACAAAATACTATACAACACTGTGCCATGCCTGGTACTATTGTCAGTGCTTCTCTGCTATTTGTAGGGTTTTCAATGGCTTATTGTTTTGGGAGTGGGATGTTGGGTCCTCCCAAGTCTACAGCACCTGGTATTCCCAGGCAATCATCCACCCAGGTACTAACCCTGTTTAGTTCCAAAGTCTGACCAAGTCAGATGCTAGAGTGGTACGTCTGTTGACGTTTAACTTCTATTGGTCTTACATATCCATGGAGACATCTTTTTATCCAGAAAATCTTTTTCCCCCTCTATCTCACAACCCCTGGATTGGATTACGGTCTTCTTTTCCACACTCCCACTACACCTAGAATTTCCCCTTGTCAAAATCTCTCTCTGTCCTATGATTACAGGTTCACTTACCTGTATACTCCATTTGTAAAATATGTTTCTAAGCACCATACTAAAATTAGCCACTGGGTGGACCAAACGGTTCCTTAGGTAAATATCTGGATTTTGCATGACAGAAGGTATTGACAGTGAATTTCTAATTTCAACATTGTTCTGCCAAGAGAAAGAGTTAGGCATAAACAAAGACAAATGGAGAGTGGTTAGAGTCTCATAATGAGTCTTGTTCTGACAATGTGGGAAAAACTGTGCACAGCAGGAAGTCATCAACTTCTCAGTTTGTTTCAAGTATGGCATTGGGCATTTTGGTGAACTTTCTGTGTGGCCTGCACATCAGGCATGAAATTTACATCGAGTTGTCCAATTTCAGCTTATGGTGGTGGTGTTGTTACATGCTGTGGAGTTGGTGTCCAACTCATAGTGACCCCATTTACAACAGACTAAACACTATTGTCCTTCTCTCCTATTCATAGGGTTTTCAATGGCTAATTTTTGATGGGGGAGTGGGTTTCTGGGTCCTTCTCTCAAGCCTACAATACCTGGTGTTCCCAGATGGTCTACAATCCAAGTACTAACCAGGTCCGACCCTGTTTAGCTTTCAAGATCTGATATAATCGGACTCCACAGTGGTAGGATTAATTTAAGTTGATAGAACTTCATAAATACAGCTGTCCTTGTTCTTAGTTGGAGAGTGGTAGCCAGATGTTGGAAGAAACAAGAAGAATTCAAGATCCAGTTCAGTCTACAGGTAAATAAATAGGTAAACAATTAAATAAAAATCCAAAAACAACATAGTTTTAGTCTAATAATGGGTATGATAGAACTTGTTTTAGCATCAAATTTTCTCTCTACAGTCAGAACCATTTCATCAGTGTAAGACTAGTTTGCTCACAAATAAGTTTTGTCTCATCAAACATGGTCTATACAAGTGCAGCAAGAATGGTGATTGCCCAAAAAGGCTATTTTCCTATTATAAATAGAACAGATTCTTATTGAATGCATACAAATGACATTGGTGCCATAAAAATAAGAATAATCATAAATAGTTCCTGAACTCCATATATATATACATATATATATATATATATATATATATATATATATATATGTGTGTATATATGCACTAAGGGTTGAACCCAGGGCCTTGTACATGCTAGATAAGTTCTCTACCACTTAGCTGCACCCCAGCCCCACTTCCTTTTAAAATTTTAAGACAGGGTGTTTCTTAGCTGTGCAGGCTCCCTATGACCTTGAACTTGCAATCCTCCTGCCTCAGCTTCCTAAGTACATGGGATTGCAGGCATGTGCCATGGCACCTGGCTTAGTTATATTGATGGGGTACAGTGTGATAACTCAGTATGTAAAGAATATATAAAGATTAAGTCAGAGTACTTAGCATTTATGTCTCAGTAAACTTTTATCACCTGCAGCCATAGCGCTGTGGCATCCGATCCCATCAGATCTCAGAAGCTAAGCAGAGTTGGGCCTGGTTAGTACATGGATGGGAGACCACCGGGAACACCAGAAGCTGTAGGCTTGGGAGAAGGACCTGGCAACCCCGTCCCAAAAATCAATCTGCCATTGAAAACCCTATGAACAGCAGAGAAGCACTAGTAATACTGTTTTCCCTGTTGTGTGTAGAGTCGCTATGAGTCAGACACCAACTCAATGGCACGTAACAACAACAACAACAAACTTTTATCATTTCTTTGTGTTGGGAAACTTTTAACTCCTCCCTTATAGTTCTTTATCAAATATGCAAAGAATTATGAATAGTCACAATGCTATACTGTAGAATATTGTTATTTTTGTTATTTGGTGCCATCAAGTCTGATAAGACTCATAGCAACCCTATGTATAACAGGCAAAGTACTATTGTCAGTGCTTCTCTGATATTCATTGAGTTTTCAATGGTGGGTTGATTTTTGGGAGTGGGTTGCCAGGTCTACACTATCTGGTATTCCCAGGCTGTATCCCATGCAAGTACTAACCAGGCCAAACCCTGCTTAGCTTCCAAGATCTGATGGGATCTGATGCCACAGTGCTATGGCTGCAGGCATAGAATATTAAGATATGCTAATTGCACGCAATTATATTTTGGTATACATTATCCTTCCTCTATTAGCCCTCCTCACTATACTTCCTAGCCTCTTGTCACTATTACTCTGCTATGTACTTCTATGAAATCAAACTTTTTAGTTTCACGTAAGAGAAAGGATATGGAGTATTTGTCTTTTGGTGCTTTATTTCATTTAACATAATAACCCTCCAGTACCATCCACATCACCTCAAATGGCATGATTTCATTAATATGGCTGAATAACAGGCCATTATGTATGTATATATAATATATTTTCGTTATCCACTCACTTGTCAATGGATACTTTAGTTGATGCCATGTCTTCATGCTTAAGAATAATTCTGCAATAACATGGGAGTGCAGATATCTATTTCATGGAATAATTTCATTTCCTTTGGCTATATCCAGTAGTTGAATATCTGGATTATATGTTAGTTCTATTTTTTAGTTTTTTGAGGAGACTCCATACTGTTTTCCATATTGGCTTCCTAACTTATAGTCACACCAACTGTGTATAAGAGTTCCCTTTCTTTAGCATCCTCACACTACCACATGTCTGGAAGTTTGCCATATTGTGGGGGCTTGCATGTTTCTGTGATTCTGATAGTTATGCTATCAGTATTACAGATACCAAAAGGGTCATCTGTGGTGGACAGGTTTCAGATGAGCTTCCAGACTAAGACAAACTAAGGAGCAAGACCTGGAGGCCCAGTACTGAAAGATTTAGCCATTGAAAACCCTATAAATAGTAGAGAAACACTGTCAGATATAGTTCCAGAAAATGAGCCCCCCAGGTTGGAAGACACTCAAAAGATGACTGGGAAAGAGTTGCCTCTTCAAAGTAGATTCCACTTTAATGATAGGAATGGAGTAAATCCACAGGAACCTCCATTTGCTGATATGACATGACTCAAAATGAGAAGGAACAACTGTAAACATTCATTAATAACTGGAACATGTAGTGTATGTAATATGAACCTAGGAAAATTAGAAATCATCAAAAGGGAAATGGAATGCATAAACATTGACATTCTAGGCATTAGTAAGCTAAAATGCACTGGTGTAAGACATTGTGAATCAAATAATCATGTGGTCTACTATGCTGGGAATGACAAAGAGAAATGAGATTGCTTTCATCATAAAAAAAACCCCTCAAGATCTGTCCTGAAATATAATGCTATCAGTGATAGAATACTATCCATATGCTTATAAGGAAGGCTAGTTAATATAACTATTATTCAAATTTACACACCCACCACTAATGCTACAAATGAAGATAGGGAAGATTTTTACCAACTTCTGCAATCTGAAATAGATTGAATATACAATGAAGATGTACTGATAATTACTAGTGACTGAAATGCAATAGTTAAAAACAAAAAGGCTCAGTTTTTGGAAAATATGGCCTTGGTGATAGAAATGAGGCTGGAGATTGCATGATGGAATTTTGTCAGATCAATGATCTTTCCATTGCAAATACATGTTTTCACCAACAAAAATAGTGACTATACACATGGAATTCACCATTTAAAACATACAGAAGCCAAATTAATTACATTTGTGGAAAGAGATGATGGAAAAACTCAATAGCATATGTCAGAACAAGACCAGATACTGATTGTGGATCAGAATATCAATTCTTCAAACTGAAAATGAAGAAAATTAGAACAAATGTATGAAAGTCAAATTATAACCTTGAGTATATTACACTTGAGTACAGAGACCACTCAAGAACAGGTTTAATGCATAAGACACTAATGATCAAAGATCAGATGAGTTCTGGCATGACATCAAATATATCATTCATGAGGAAAGCAAAAGGTCAATAAAAAGACTGGGAAAGAAGAAAAAAAACAAATTATGGGTCAAAAGAAATTCTGAAACTTGCCCTTGAATGTCAAGCAGCTAAAGTAAAAGGAAGACATGATGAAGTTAAGAAACTAAACAGAAGATATGAAAGGACAGCTCAAGAAGACAAAATCAAATACTTTAATGGCATGTGCAAAGAGCTGGAGACTGAAAACCAAAAAGGAAGAACATGCCCTGTTTTTCTCAAGCTGAAGGAATTGAAGAAAAAAGTCAAGGTTTGAGTGGCAATAGTGAAAGAATCTACAGGAAAAATATTAAATGACACAGAAACATCAAAAGAAGATGGAAAGAATACACAGAGTCATTACACTAAAAAGAATTGGGGGATGACCAACCATTTCGAGAGGTTGCATATGACCAGGAACCAATGGTACTGAAGGATAAAGTGGAAGCTGCCTTGAAGGAATTGGCAAAACACAAGGGTCCAGGAATTGATGGAATACCAATAGAGATGTTTCAACAAACAGGTGCAGTACTAGAGTGCTCACTTGTTTATGCCAAGAGATTTGGAAAACAGCTACCTGGCCAAGTGACTGGAAGACATCCCTATTTGTACCTATTCCCAGGAAAGAGGATACAACTGAATGTGGAAATTATTGAATGACATCACTGATATCACATGTAAGCAAACTTTTGCTAAAGACAATTCAAAAGCCACTGCAGCAGCATATAGACAGGGAACTTCCAGAAAATCAAGCCAGATTCAGAAGAGTGCATGGAACCAAGGACACCATTACTGATGTCAAATGGATATTAGCCAAAAGCAGAGAATACCAGAAAGATGTCTATGTTTTATTGAGTATGCAAAGGCATTGGACTGTGTGGATCATAACAAATTATGGAAAACATTGCAAAGAATGGGAATACCAGAGCATTTCATTGCACTCATGAGGAATCTGTACAAAGATCAGGAGGCAGTCATTCAAACAGAACAAGGAAACAGTGTCTGGTTTAAAGTCAGTAAAGGTATGTGTCAGGGCTGTATCCTTTCACCATACCTTTTCAATCTCTATGCTGAGCGAATAATCCAAGAAGCTTGACTTTCCAAAGAACACAGCATCACGATTGGAAGAAGACTCATTAACAACTTGCATTATGCAGATGACACAACTCTGTTTGCTGAAACTGAAGAGGATTTAAAACATTTACTGATGAAGATCAAAGGTCACAGCCTTCAGTATGGATTGTGCCCCAACATCACCAAAACTTAATCCTTACAACTGGACCAGTAAACATCTTCATGATAAACAGAGAAAAGATTGATTTTGTCCAAGATTTTGCTTTATTTGGTTCTACAAACGACACTATGGAAGTAGAAGTCAAGAAATCAATAGACACATTGCATTGGGAAAAGCTGTGGCAAAAGATGTCTTTAAAGTATTGAAAAGTAAAGATGTCACACTGAAGACCAAGGAGCACCTGACTCATGAATGTTATTTTCAGTCACATCTTATGGTTGTGAAAGCTTGGACATTGGATAAGGGAGATAGGAGAAGAACTGATGCTTTTAATTGACTTTTGTATAGTGAAAGACAGGAATATAATTCTAAAATATTTTGGATATATTGCTTTTGTTGTTCCTAAATGCCATTGAGATGGGTCCAACTCATAGTGATCCTGTGTACAACAGAATGAAAGAAGCACTATATCTGACAGTGCTTCTGTGATATCCATAGGATTTTCAATGGCTGATTGTTTTGAGAGTGGGCTTTCATGTTGTTCTCCCATTTTTGCAATGCTGGGGATCGAACCTAGAGCCTCAGAGCACAAGGAATAAGCACTCTACCAACAGAACTAAAAAATTAATATTGATTTCATAGATATTTTCCTACCTTTTTTCCTTTTATTGTTTTTGTGGTGCTGGGGACCAAAGTTAGGGTATGTCACAGCTAGATAAGAACTCTACCACTGAGCTATGTGTCTAGCACTCTTCTCATTGTTTAAAATGGCTTGTGTTATGTCTAAACTAAGCAGTGCTGGGGTAGGATTTAGCTCAGTTGGTAGAGCACTGCTCTGCAGTCTCTGAGGTCACTGGTTCAATTCCCAGCACCTCAAAAATAGGAGAAGGATGTGCCAATCCACTCCCAAGCCAATCCTGAAACAATCAGCCATTGAAAACCCTATGAAGGTCACTATGAGTTGGACACAACTCAATGGCACCTAACAACAACAACAACAAGCAGTGCTAGGCAAGAAAACACAGGCAAACTAGGTAGATCAGGGTTTTAGGAAGGACAGTAACATGCCTACTCTGCATTTCAGAACTGATGTCTCACAATGTGTAGAGAACAGACACAGAGGGGTAGTCTGTGGATAAGGAAAGAAGTTAGAAGATGACTGACCTAGCCCAGGAAACACTTGATTGTCATATTCAGTATCATAGAGATTATACTTCTATTTCATAAAATTCTCATTTGGTACATTAATGGTAGGGAAGAAAATACAATAAAAACAAACAAACAAATAAAACCCCCTAGATTATTAAAATGTATGTGTGAATTTGTTTTGGAAAGAAGATATATAGGTCTTAAATAGGTGTCTTTATACCCCTACTAACAATGCCTGTGTATTAATTCTTGGCGATTTTTAGGTCAATTCTAGAATAACAAATCTCAGGAGAACATAGCCTTCTGTATATTGACACAAACAAGTTAGTCAAGGATAATGGAAGGAATTTGTGCCTCTAGATTGAGTTCTTACCAATTGCGTCTCTGGGCAGGTCATCTAAACTCTTTGAGCATCGTCATCTTCATAAGAAAAATAGCTATACCTTTCACAGTTTTGGAGTCAGGTTAGAGGGAAAACTGCAAAAGTATAGAAATGTAAATAATTAATACTATAAAAATGTAGGTCTACTTGTTTTCCTTTTCCACGAATTAAATCATCTGTAACAATAGAAGGTTGACTAGAATTTTACTGCATGGATGTGGGTAACTAGATCCTCTCACATTTGGTAAAATGTCTTTTCTGCAAGGTATAGAGCACTAATAGACCCCTATCATCACAGTATTTTCTGCTCAGGAAACAGGGATCCTTGGCAAACATGTTCTCCTTCCCATGAATAGCCCTGGCAGTGGCTGGGCTAGATAAGGGGAGGACTGGACAGGCTCTCTGAAGGTTAAGTAAATGAGACCATATTTGTCTAACATATTGGTTATCTCACCACACAACTGTTCAGAGTCTTTCTTTCCCTCACCTGGAGTTCAGTATCACAAGGTTGCCAGAATCAGAGCTTTACATAATTAGATTTAACTCCTCTGTGAATATAGCTACTTGATTAGAAGCTTCCAAGCCTGGCATTTTTTTTTTTAATGTCCAAGGTTTCTGAGTCAATGGTGAGCCTGTTATGCAACATTCTGTTGAATGTAAGAGACATGGAATTATTTTTCAATGGGAGCCCACCTGAGCTTTCAATACTATGGGATATGTGGGAGGGGGTTACCATGGCTCTAATGCCCATTTACAAGACTGATCTTTGATTCTGAAACCCTGAAATGTGAGGAATGAGTGCCATGGGCTGTTGGAAAGCAGGGCTTTTGTGGTAGTTCCTCCTAGTATTTGAGAGTGACCTCTGTACACACCACATTGAGCTGTTTCAACTTTACATTAGTTGCAGCAAGGGGACCAGGCAACATAGAATGAATTTTCAGTACACCTTGTGGTATACATGGCCCCCGATTGCCTAGGAAACCATGTTCCCCATCAGAGGTTGAACTGAAAAATGCCCATTAAATTAAAAGTCCACATCAGGGGGTTGTGAATTAAGCAGTTATTTTTAATAATTTGTGAAGTGGCAGAAAAGAAGATATAAAAACCAAGTGTGAAGGGAGTAATTGCCAAAATATTGGTGCTATGTATAAGGACTATCCAAATCTTATGATGAAATGTACAGCTCAGGATTGGATGTTTGTTACTTGAACAGTTCATGGAAGCCTACAAAAGAGTATACAGTGGTACTTCAGCACTCAAGAACAATCCACTCTAGAATATCATTTGGTGCCAACCAGTGTGAGCATCAATTAGTTTGAGTGCCAAGCACTTTTTTCCCACAAGAAATAATGTAAATGTGTATGGTTCTGACACGATACAGAATGGCTAATTCAGACACACATGTGCCGCTCACATACCTGGCACTAAGTTCTTTTTAAAATTAAGTTTTCATTCGTAACTGTTTCCCTTTTTCCTTCACTTTCAGTGCTAGAAAGTCTTGTGTGCCATGATATATATGTGTATATATATTCATAAAAGATTCCATGAGATGTGAACACAGCACCAGGACAGGTCTTTACTGCTTGAAGCTAATGCACAAAATGACACCTTCTCCTTTGTTTCACTGGTAAGCATCACAGGTAAGCATGATGTCGCATACAGATTGATTTTAGCACAGTGGTTGATTGCCAAGCAAGTGGTTGAGACCTGAACCAGAATACTCTTGAAAATATTGGTCAAGGACTGATGTGTTTGAGCATGAAGCAATTTGAGTGCCAAGGTATCACTGTCCAATAAACAAACCTCTATTTATTAAGGTAACACTAATTGATATAACCTTAAATTTCAATTGCTTAAAATAATAGGAGTCTGCAGCCATAGTACCCTAGCATCTGATCCCACCTGATCTTGGAAACTAACAAAGTTTGGCCTGGGTTACTCCTTGGATGGGAGGCCACTGGGGAACACCAGGTGCTGCAGGCTTGGGAGAAGGAGCTGGCAATCCACTCCCGAAACAATCAGCTATTGAAAACTCTATGAATAGCAGAGAAGCACTGACAATGGTGTTGGGCATGGCACAGTGTCAGGGAGTGTTTTACTCTGTTATATATAGGGTCGCTATGAGTTGGGCCCAACTCAATGACACCTGTTGTTGTTGTTAGGTGTCGTTGAGTTGGTATCCGATTCATAGCGACCCTCATAGGGTTTTCAATGGCTGGCTATTTCGGGATAGCCTTGGGAGTGGATTGTCAGGTACTTCTCCCACAATGACACCTACCAGCAACAAAATAAAAGGAGTTTATTTTCTGCTCCTATATTCCAAAACAAAAAATTGGGAGAAGGAACTGGCAACCCCCTCCCAAAAATCAATCTGCCATTGAAAACCCTACGAACAGCAGAGAAGCACTGACAATAGTGTTTCCCCTGTTGTACAGAGGGTCACTATGAGTCGGATACCGACTCAACGGCACCTAACAACAACAACAATATTCCAAAATGGGTATCTGTTTCAACTGGCGACTTTCCTTCTAGCAAAAAATCCTACCTCATTATATCTAGGGGTTTTTCCAGCTGGAACACAGAGCCTTCATGTTGCTTTATTTATCTGCTTAAAAATCAGAAGCGTAGGTGAATAGAGGATCATGTGTGGTGTATTATTTTACATTGCTGTGAACAAAATACCTGGCAAAAACAACTGAAGGGAAGAAAGATTTATTTTGGCTCATGGTTTCAGAGGATTCAGTTCACAATTGCTTGGCCCCATGTGCTTGGGCAGAACATCATGGCAGTGGGAACCTGTGATAGAGGAGCATCTTCACTTCACTGTGGACAGGAAGCAGAAAAGAAAAAGGAAGGGACCAGGAACAAAATATTTCCAAGGACCCACCCCCGTGACCTATTCCTTCCACTTGAGCCCCAACTCCTAAAGTTTCCAGAACAACACAAAATAGTGCCACTACCTGGAGACCAAGCATTTAACACATGAGCCTGTCAGGGCCATTTTATATTGTTATTGCAGCGATTTTGCAAATTAAGTTGCTTCTCATATCCCTTCCTTTTTGTTTGCTCATCCACTCAGCAGGGCTCTGTTGAGGGTCTCCTCTGCACCAAGCACTGGGCTAGATGTGCAGTTGTGACAAAGAGGCCCAGAGAATTCCAGCTTCTCTCAGTTTGTGAACCACCACTGATTATAATGGGCCTCAAGCAAGGGAAGTGCTAAGGGAGAACCTATTATAGGGACCAAGGCAGCCAATCTTGCGGGGGCTGGAAAAGACACCCTGAGGAGGGACAAAAGCTGAGAAGTGAAGGAATTGGTGGGAATTTGCCAAGGCTCTCATTCATTGAATCCCTTCCTTATGCCTTCTGTCCTTATCTTAACATTTCCTTTGACAAATTTTCTTGAACTTTCTTTGTACACCCACACAGTTTTTTTTTTTTTTTTTTTTTTTTTTTGTCTTTACCTATAAATTTTGTCAGGGCACTGAGTTATTATTTGACCTCTTTTAACCTACAAATGTAGTAATTTCATATTCTTTAATCTAAATCTGCCACATAGGCTAAGTGATTCTGGTCCCTTAATATTATGGTATCCCATTGCTTCTTTTAAAAATTCATTTTAAGTTATCTACCACAAAGTAATCCCAACATTGTCTGACACTTTGTTGTGTTATGGGGGCTTGTGTGTTGCTATAATGTTGAAAGATATACCAATAGTATTTTAGACACCAGCACTGCCACCCATGGTGAACAGGTTTCAACTGAGCTTCCAGAGTAAGACAGACTAGGAAGAAAGACCTGCTAGCTGATTCTCAAAACAATTAGCCACTGAAAACCCTGTGAATAGCAGAGAAGCACTGTCAAATAGAGTGCCAGAAAATGATCTCCCCAGGCTGGAAGGCATTCAAAAAACAAGTGGGGAAGAGTTGTATCCTCAAAGTAGAGTCAACCTTAATGACAGGAATAGAGTAAAGCCACTGGGACCTCCTTTTGCTGATATGGCACAACTTAAAATGAGAAGAAACACAGTGGCTGCCAGAATGGGCTCAAACATAAAAATATTGTGTATGGCAAAGTGTTGGGTAGTGTTTCATCCTGTTGTACATAGGGTTGCTGAGTTCGACTCGACTTGATGGCACCTAACAAACAACACCACAAACTAAAAATATCCAAGTTGTTTGTCATCAAACACTTCTCTTTCATAACGCTTTTTCAAATCATTTTTTGCAAGTTGAAGTCTATTTTACTCTCTTGTTCATAATTTAATCCAATGGTGGGGTCACTAATTCACCTCTATGCTCTTGGTAATACCCTCAAATCCTTTTGTTCTCTTGTTTATTTCCTACATGTTATTATTGAGAAATAAGTTAGCACTCTGGACTTTTAACATAAAATAGTAACTTCTTTTTTAGAGGAAAGGTGCTGTCTTGAAGGATTGCTTCTATTTCACGGTGTTTGAATAGAATGCAAGGTTAAGGAAAAGCTGCATGAGCTGGGAAGTCATCAATGTTGATTTTCAAGATGGCTATTATCAAATCTGTAGATATAGTTTTTAAACACATCCATGGGCCTGGGCCTGCATGTAAAACTGCTAACTAAAAAGAGATGAGAACCTTCTCTGCAAAGAAAGGACAGTGATTCTGAGCATTATACAAACACATTGGAACAGCACTTTCCATGTCTACCTTTTTTTTTTTTTAATCTTCCTACAAGCACTGTGGAAAATTTTACCTACTCTATCAATCTAGGCTTATCTGTGATTAAAATTAGAAATATGTTCTTGGAACATTCTCTCTTTTCATGCCACTTTTCCATGGCACTGCTGGAAAAGATAAGGCTCACCTATAAAAGAAAATCACAGTGTTGATGATTGTCTGTCGAACTTGATGGATCTGCCACAGTGAGTGAAGAACATGTTTTCCAGGGTAATTTATGAGAATTCACTCAATTCCCCCCAGAAGTATAAATGAATTTGGATGATGGCAAATGTTTAAGACAGTTCACCGGACTCAATCGTATTTTTACCTTTGTGTAGATGCTGGTGCTGTGGACCCTTTCACTACTACTTGGAGGAGCAGCAGGTAAGAAAAGATATTTATGTGTAGCCAAGGAGACTCATTGTTCAATCCTTTCCAGAAGGCCTGTGCCACTGAACTCAAGCCATAATGAGAACCAGGGGCAAAGTGAGAGACATGCAGGGTAAAAAGCATGAGGTCTTGGAGTAGAGCTGGTAGATAAAATCTATGATGCCCATTTCAATTTGAATTTTAGATAAACAAGAAGTAATTCAGTCAAAATAAGAAATATGTGACACTATACGAAAAAATTTACTGTTTTTATGAAGTTCAAATTTAATTTGTATTTTTATTTTTGAGCCTACCACCTCTATCTTGGAGTCAAAGGAGGGAGTTAAACCCTGGTTTCATCACCTACAACTCTATGACCCTGAGCAAAATCCTTATCCCTTCTGTGCTTCAGGATCTTTGCCTGTGAGATGGGGATAGTCACATCAATCTTCTGAGTCATGGGATAACTATGAGGTTTAGGTTAATAACAAAATCATCTTGCCTAGCATCTGGCATGTAGTAAGATTTAGAGAAATGCAGCCCTTACAACAGCTACTACTCTTACTCTAGCTACTAGGCTGGGCTTTATTCTGCTTCAGAACCCTTCCTTTGAATTGTCTCTTTATGTGGTAATATACCACCTACATTTATGTCAAATCATGAATGTCTTGTTTGATTGTTTTTGAGTACCTTCTTCATTGTTTGTGAGTACCTTTCATTTGGGGATGGCCCTCAAACATAGGTCAGACACCTACATGCTCAGCTAAGGTGGAGATATGAAGTTTGGCCCTTGCATGAAACTCAACCTCTTCACATAAACTACAAAGATAGATGGTAGCTACTAAGAGTTTAGAGACTCCACACACCCCAACACAGCCAAGGCCTGGGATATACAACTGCTCCATTCCTGGGTACCAGTGGCTCAAGGTTGACATCTGGGAGTTAAAAAGCTAAAATGAGTCTCTCTCTGGGGCTGAGCAGAGATATGAGAGGGCAAGGTGCTCCCCTGAGGACTATGTGAGGAGCAGAATCCTCTGTGTAACGGGCATTGACCTTTGATCCTGCTTCATGAAGGGTGTTTGGGAAAGAAGAGGAAGAAAATCTGCTACATGCTATACTTTAATTCACATTTTGGCTGAGAGATCATTTAAAAGGGCACTCTGGTCAAGCTTATATCCTTGAAACACTTTTGGATAATTTTAGGAAGAGAAATCTGCTACGATAGACTCGGCTGCTTCACTGATGATGCTCCGTATGGAGGAACTCTGGAAAGACCCCTGAAAATGTTGCCCTGGGCTCCAAAACTTGTCAACACTCGCTTCCTCTTATACACGAATGAGAATCCAAAAACTAAACAAGTAAGAATATTCACATATTTTCAGAACTTAGTTCCATCTCTTTTACATAATCATGGTATATTTTATTTGGTTTTCACTTCTGTAATAGAATACCACAGACAGTTAATTATTTACATAATTGATGCCTATTTCCCTTTCAGTTATAAATTCATAGTTTTAGAGGCAGGGAAGTCTGAGATCAAAGGTACAAACCCCTGATGCATCTGGTGAGTGCTTGCTTTCTGCATCATAAATTAGCAAAGGGCATGGCATAGTGAGAGACTGTGTAAGAGTGAGAGAAGGAAGGGTGTGGGATGAATTTATCCTTTTATGAATACAATAATCCTGCCACTACTAGCCCATTCTTGCAATAGGAGCATTAATCCATTCGTGAGAGCAGTGTCTTCATGACGGAATCATTTCTTAAGGGTCCCAATATTATTATGATGCTAATTAAATTTCAACATAAGTTTTGAAGGGATCATTCAAACCATACCATTCTGTCCCTGGATTCTCCCAAAATTTATGTCCTTCTCCCTCATGAAATACATTCATTTCACTTCAATAGCCATCAGTGTCTTTACTCATTCTTATGGTGTCTCATCTAAATTAGACATAGGTAACACTCATAGCATGATTCATCCTGAGGCAAATTTCCTCAACCTATGAGCATGTGAAATCAAATTATCCAGTTACAAAATATATTGATGGAACAGGCATAAAATAGATGTTTCCATGCAAGAAAAAAGAAGCCAAAGGCCTCCGAATAAGCCCTAACCCATATTGTTGTTGTTAGCTGCTGTTGAGTCAGTCTGACTCATAGTGACCCTATGTACAATAGAAGAAAATACTTATCACCCAAAACTATGCCATGCATATGATCTTTTTATGTTAAGCCCAATGTTGCAATCACTATATTTCTTCTCATTTTGAGTCATGCCATATCAGCAAAAGGAGGTCCCAGGGGCTTTATTCCATTCCTGTCATTAAGGTTGACTCTACTTTGAGGAGGCAACTCTTCTGCTGTTGTTTCTTAAATGCCTTCCAACCTGGGGGACTCAGTTTCTGGCACTATATTTAACAGTGCTTCTCTGATGTTCATGGGGTTTTCAATGGCTAATTGTTTCAGGACTGGGCTGCCAGGTCCTTCTCTCTAGTCTGTCTTAGTCTGGAAGCTTAGCTGAAACCTATCTATCATGGGTGGCCCTTCTGGTACCTGAAATACTAGTGGCATAGCTTTCAGCACCACACAGGCCCCAACAGCACAACAGTCTGATAGACATGTGAAGGACCAATATTATAACAGACATATTATCCTAAGTTGAATAGTTATTAAAAGGTTGTGATGACTGGAAAGTAACAATTTGGCGATGACTGTGAATAGCTTGGCACTGGTGTGAAAATCTATACACACAAGGATCCAAAATTCCAATAGTTTTTGTTTACCTATCATCTCCCTCTATAGATAAAAGATTATAGAGGATATTATAAGAAACTTGACATTTTTCCCCCCAACACAGGAAGTTACTGCAGATGCATCAAGTATCAGGCGGTCCAATTTCAAAACAGACAGAAAAACCCGCTTTATTATTCATGGATTCACAGACAAGGGAGAAGAAAACTGGCTGGCCAATATGTGCAAGGTGAGACTTGATTATCTCCGAAGGGAAGATTGTCCCAGGAGGGATAACTAACAACCAGTCCTCAACCAAGGAGGACCCGTGCTGGTCACCAACACACTGGAGGGTCCTCTGGCCACTGCTGAGCCTGGGGTTCCCCTGGGGGGTCCAGGAGGTGGTAGTGGATGCAGGGGCCCTGGGATAGTCAGAATAGTGATGTTGGCAGGCATTTGGTGTTTTCCAGGCAAGGGTTAACTGATAACCAATATGGTGGCGTTTCAAAACTTTAGTAACAGAAGCTACCATGCAGGTGCATTCCAGTTGATCATGGACCCCTTTGTTCATTAGCATTTAATTTCCACGTGAAGAGCCAAGAGGTTTCATTTACCTACACTAACTCTTTTATTTCAAATTTTGCTTGATACTCTGATCTCCTCTGGGAGAAATGTCTAGGAACACCAGACAATGTTCATTTCCAGCTTCTGTTGTTTATTCAGAAATCATCTTCTTTCTGTTAATTTGCTTTTAGCTCTACTCCCAGTGATAATGAAGATTGAAAAGACAAAAAAATCAAATAGAATAAAATTTCCCAGTAACCGCTAGTGCTTGAGGAACAGTATTATTGGTTCATTTGCTCATGTATTTATTCACGTTTTCATCAAATTTTGGGTACAACAAGCTGAGCGTAAAGCTGTAGTCATTTCTTGAGAGGTATCAAGAAGGGATACCAAGGCCTTCCTATACCCGTTAATTTCTGGTCTGTCTTTGACTCAAGCCAAAGGCAGAGCTCAGTCAACTCTAGAGCACATGGGCTGATCCCAAAGAAAGATTATCACACTAGAGCCACTTACATCACAAGTTTAGAAATATCTGTACAACTACAGCCTGTCTTCCAATAAACTTAAAATTTGATAATAATTGGGTGGGGGTTATAACACATTTCTATACAACAGTGAAGAAAAATGTGAGTCTTAGCTCAAATAGAATACAGATCTTTTTCAAGATATGGATGCAAATTTAGTTGCAAAAATCCCAAAAGCAGATGTATTTTACATGCCTTTGGCAACATTGTTGTGTTATGATATAGAAGTTAATAGATTAAACTAGTTGGTTGTATTAATTACTTTTCTCATCACTGTAGCAAAATAACTGCGAAAAACAACTTAGGGAAGGGAAGATTCGTTTTAGTTCATGGTTCAGAGGATTTCAGCCCATAGTGGTATGAAGGTGTGGTAGCAGGGCCTGTGACAGGGGGCTTCACATCATGGCATCAGGAAGCAGAGATAGCTTACTGGGACTGGGAGCCCACATAAAATTTCAAAGGTCCACCCCTAGTGACCTTAATCCATAAGCCAAAGTTCCACAGCCTCCACAAACAGTGTTACCACCTGGGGACCAAACATTGAAACACATGATCTTTGGGGGAGTGAAACTATAACAATGGTTCTAGACTCCAGTCCTGACTCTTTCCTTAGTTTACCATGGCCTTAGTAAATCAATTCCCACTTTGGATTTTTTCTTCTGTAAAATGAAAAAATTAGGAGATTGTTTCTACAGTTGTTTTATTATTCTCAAGTTATTCTGAAAAAAATCCAGAAATATGTATGTGAACACACTCTCAAACAAACAATTCCTTTCAGAACTATCCTTCATGACACCATAAGTGAGCTCCATCACAGGGCAGATATCTGGTAGACTATGCTTCAGATAAAATAACTTCAGTAACGTACAATAAAACATGCTCATCCAAAACCATTGATTATACTTTCATTGTGTAAAATCTCACTACTTTATTTTCAATGTATTTTCTTGTGTTAGGGGTCCTAATTTATGTCTTTCATTCATTCAGTAAACTTTTATTGAGCACCTACTATGCGTCAGGAAATTTTCTAGACACTAATGGTAAAGCAGTAAAAGAGACAGGCAATGCCCTAGGGTACATTTTAGTAAGAGACAATGTGGTCTTAGGGTATGTATGGTCCTCTAATGACACAACCCCCTGTGCCTCATCTCATACATTTTTCTTTGAGTCAAATGTCTATGCATCTGTTGCAGTAGAAATCACAAGTTCCCATGATGGCCACACCTCCAGTTTGGAGACAATATTAAACTTTAGGAGGGATTCCATGTCCATTACAGAGTAGGTGTTTTGTTCATCACTTTAGGGTTAAAGGTGACATGATATTACATAGGTCAAGCAGGGAATATATCCTAGTATCCAAATGGATTAATTAACAATTAATAAAAACCCTGAATCATTTACCTATTTGTTGTGTTTTTTCCATCAGAACATGTTCCAGGTGGAAAGTGTGAACTGTATCTGTGTGGACTGGAAAGGCGGCTCCCGAACTGGATATACCCAGGCCACACAGAATATCCAGATTGTGGGGGCTGAGGTGGCGTATTTTGTTAGTGTCCTTAAGGTAACTACTTCAGTGTTATTTGAAAACCTGTACACATTGCTCTCTAGGTTTTTCTCAAAAGAAAATTGTCAGTACAATAATTTTCAAGTTTATTTTTAACTGATACATAAAAACATAAAAATCACACATATTTACACAGTACCATGTGGTATTTTGATACACATATAGTGTGTTGTGTCAAACCAGGATAAACATCTTTCTTATCAAATATTTATCATTTTGTGGTGAAAACATTCAAAACTATTTTTTTCTAGCTTTTTGAAATTTACAGTACATTTTTGTAGTCTATACTCACCATGCTGTAGCAATAGCATGCCAGAACTTCTTTTATGTATCTACCTATTACCTGGTACCCATTGATCAACGTTTTCCCTTCTCTCTCTTCTCACTACTATCCCAGCCTCTGGTAGCCATAATTCTACTCTCAACCCCTATGAGATCAACTTTTTTATATTCCACATCTGCGTGAGATCATGCAGTATTTGTCTTTCTGTGCCTGGCTTATTTCACTCAACCTAACGATCTCTTGTTCCATCCGTGTTATTACAAATGACAGGATTTCACCCTTTTTATGACTATGACTATGTATAGAGTATTCTACTGTGTACATGTATCTCATTTTCTTAACTTATTCTTTAGTTGATAGACATGTAGGTTTTTTCCATTTCTTTTTTGTGGTGAATAATGCTGTAATGAACAAGGGAGTACAGATGTCTCTTCATCATACTGATTTCATTTCCTTTGGTTATATACTGAGGAGTAGGATCACTGGATCCACATGATACTTCCGTGTTTGATTTTTTGAGGAACGTTTTTCATAATGGCTGTACTAATTTACATGAGCACAAACAGCATGCAAGTGTTCCTTTAGGTCCACATCCTCACCAGCACATGGTATCTTTTGTCTGTTTGAAATTAGCCATTCTTACTGGAGTGAGGTGATATCTCATTATGGCTTCGATTTGCGTTTTTCCCTGGTGATTAGTGATATGGAGCATTTTTTCATATACAAGTTGGCAATTTGTATGTCTTTTGAGGAATGTCTATTTGGGCCTATTGCCCATTTTTAAAACAAATTATTTGTTTCTCTACTATTGAATTCTTTGAGTTCCTTATATGTTCAGGACACTAGCCACTTGTTAAATGTATAGTATACAAATACTTTCTCTCATTTTGTAGATTGTGTCTTCACTCTGTTTATTGTATCTTTGCTCTATGGAAGCTTTTTAGTTTGATGTAATCCCATTTATCATTTTTCTTTTGTTTCCTGTTCTTTTGAGATCTTGTCCAAAATATCCTTACTCATTTCAATGCCCTGAAGCAAGTATGATAAGTGATGAAGACATTTCTCACTGACATACAGCCTTCCCTTGGCTAAAAAGAAAAATGCAAAGGAATTTAGATTTGGGTTCATGTATAAAACTATTTAGGACCATAAACTAGTTCTTGTTTTTATGTAAGTGAATTTATTCAGGCAATATGTAGCTTATTTCTACTGAATTCCACCAGTATTAAAGTATTTGTTTTAATTTTATGAGTTATTACCAAGCCTTAAGACAATGTCAATCTCAAGATTAAAGTAGTTTTTTTAAAGAGAAGCACAATGATAATAAGATAATCTGATTGAGTAACCAAAAACATAGAAAATATTAAACTTGAATGTTTTTAATTGCTTTCATTTGGTTTTCTAATCCAAATACTTGCTTCGTCATCTCTGAATAATAATTCTTCACTTCCTTCAAGGGTTCTCTCTTCATAGTAATAAAACATAATAGAGCTCTATACCCATTCATTTAAAAGCTAAACCCATTCTCACTGTTTTGATAACTAGGGGAGAAAAAACTCTGTGAAAATAAATTGCTTTGAAGAGGCTCTATGTCTTTGTAAAACTCCAGTTTTTGGATGTTCTCTTTCTGTACCTATCTTGAATTCTCCAATACTTAAAAACATTCTGAAGAGATTTTGCTTTTTAGGAAGGCCTATAGATCAGTCCCGCTCAGCTTAGTTCTTATTTGGGATCTTAGGCTGGATGTAGGTAAGATAGGGCAGCTCAGATAGCCCTCATGGTAAGTACATTCAGCTCAAAAGTATTTACGTCAAAGAAGCATATTCTGGGGTAACATATTGTAGTTTGTTTTCACTCTCTCATTTATAACTTAACTTTTAGAATGGTTCACATATTAAGAGCCAATTGAGTAGCTTTTCAGAGATTTGAGTTCGAGGCTGTGAGAGAATGGTAGAAGTGGGGAAAACAGATTGGAACAAGTAGAAAAGAGTAAATTTGAGTTCATATCACACATCTAACTGAATCAGTCTCTCAGACTTGCAAATAGGTCAGTTCAGTTCAGCAGCTGGGTTTCCTATTAGGAGATGGTGGTGTATGTGGGCTTTCAGTAAAGTTAGGTCTCCATGTGGTACAACCATAAAGGTACTAAGTAAGTGACACTTCTGTGGAAATGAAACAAAAATAAAGGTTAATCACTAGCAAAGTGTTTAAACCAGCTTCTGAGCCTAGAGGGCAACCAGATGAGAATATTTCTAGATATTGGACGCAAAGTATGTTCAGCTGAAGCAAAGTCATTACCTGACTTTGGTATAACCAGAGTTACGAGGCAAAGCCACAGCCCCAGGAATTCCAACACACGAGAATGGGCCACTCATCTTTAACACTTCAATTAAACAAGCGAGTAATGGGGAAAGTAGAGAGAGGTTTAATACATGTGCACACTGGGAAGAGGAACAGATAAAGGGGTCCAGTCTGACTTTGGGATGCTGACGTGAGCTTTAGGTTTAAATAGAGGAAGAGTTAGGGCAGGGATGGGAGGTACACAGAGTTAGACAGTCCTGGTCAGAGTGCAGGTTGATTGCTCATTAGCTCAGTTCTGGCTCTGCAAGGGAGTCCTAGAAGTTGTTATTGCTGCCATCACTTGAGGGGAGCCATCAGGTTCCCACAAGATGGTTACTCCTGCTCTGGGGTTCAGCCTCGCCAACATAGATAATTATCCTCATGTTGGGGGTGGTCTGTCCTTCCAGGCTCACTGTTGCTGAGGGGTAGTTTCGGTCCCTGATCATAGAGAGGGGTGTGGATCAGTCTTGTTGTCCCTGGACTCCTAGGCTACTGTGGGAGAGGGTGACTCCAGAGGAAAAGTTAAGAGGCAACAATAGAGCTGGAGAAGGACAAAATGGACTTAGGCCAGTGACCAGTGTGACCTTCTTCAGTGGCAATATAACAGGTTTTCTTGTTTTTTTACTTGGATGTCATCCAGTTTCAATTTACAGATCAGGAAAGGTACTTTTGTGTTGTTTGTTTTTGTTTTAGCAATTTCACATCAAAAAAGCTGGAGAAAACTAGAAATGTTAGTTTGGAGACTTGTGAACAGACATTGGGGGGAAAAATCTATAAGAATTCAGAATTTACTCTGGTCCAGTTTATAGGTAAATGATGAAGTATCAAAAAACAATGAGCTAGAATCTAATAACAGTGCACCACAGGCTTTTTTTCAGACATAATTTTTCTCTCTACAGTCTCCCCATAGTTACTGAAGAAAGTCATGGTAAGAGTGATTTGTTTGCAAAACAAGTTCAGTCTCATTGCATTTGACCTGATTATTTATGTGAGTGCAGCAAGAATAGTGATTGGCTCTTTTAAAGTCTGCTTTATTGAAAATATTGATAGGAAATCTCAGATTGGACATGAAAAAGCCTCTTGAGACTAGGAAGCCAAGCAAAGTACTCACCATCAAACTGCTTAATGAATTCTTCTCAAGGTTCCTGAAATGGTTTGAGGGTTTCTGGGATGGCCATAAAGTGAGTCTTTACTTACCACAAGGCTAGAAACGCTATAAGGGAACAATGTATTTAAGGTACCGGGAAACCTTTTTTTTTTTTTTTTGGTGTGGGAAGGCGAGTTGTTTTATTGGATCCATAAAGTCAACCTTATTCTCTTAAATTTGTCTGACCATATCAGAAAATAAGACATTCCAGTCAAAGCCTCGATAATATAACTAGTGTTTGTAAATGTGTCCTGTTACAAAGAAATTAATCAAATAACATTGTTGTTGTTAGGTGCCATTGAGTTGGTGTCTGACTCATAGCACCCTACGTACAACAGGCAAAATGGTACTGTTAGTGCTTTTCTGCTATTCATAGGGTTTTCAATGGCTGATTGTTTTCTGGGAGTGGGTTGCTAGGTCCTTCTCCCAAGCCTACAGTATCTGGTGTTCCCAGGTGGTCTTCCATTCAAGTACTAACCAGGCCTGACTCTGCTTCACTTCTGAGATCTGATGGGACGGGAAGCCACAGTGGTATGGCTGCAGGCATGCAAATAGCTATATTGACATAAAAGTAAGAATATGCATGAATAGGCTTTGAATCATGGAGGGGTCAGGTAGGGAGAAAAAGTAAATATTTCAGTTTTTGTTCACATAAGTATATTTTACCAAATTACTATAAGCGACAGATAGCTTAAAAGAAAAAGCTTTCAATTTGGAAAAGAAAACATAAAAACAATCAATGTTCAAAATAGTCATAGAAAAATCATAATCCCTCATCAATTTAGGCTCATGTAGTTAATATTTTTCTGCTTGGTGTTGAACTAGCAATTTCATAAACCTATCAGTTTCTTCATTAGAGTTCTGGAAATTCTTACTCCGTCCAATGGTATTGTCATTGGTGGTGGATGATGCTGCAGCCTAGTGTTGACACTTGCCCTCAGGAGTTCCCCTTTTATGGACCTCCACTTCGGGAGTGTCAGGTCCTTAGCTCAGAGAAATGAATTTTAGGATGTGTCAGAGATTAAAACAGGGTTGGAGTGTTTATTAGGTAAACAGCTTCAGAGTACAGCATGGATGTTCAGAGAGAGAGAAAGGCACCTAAGGAAATAATAGTACACATCCAAGACATGGATGTGGGCCTCTCAAAAGAGAGTCACATGTGGGTATCTTCACAATGGATATATGTAATTTGGGGGCTTTTGAAGTTACATTGCTCAATGGGATCCCAGCAGGTGCTTGGTAAAGATTTACAGAGATGAAGAGGATCATTGTTATAATGCCTAGATTGGGATAGTTGGGGACATTCTTACTACATCGAGTCACTAGGAAATTATGAAATCCTGTTAATTTTGATTATAGTCAGTAATCTGGTTTAGTGAGATTCTTAGAGGAGCATTGGTTCCTATGCAGGCAATTCTCACAGCAGCTTTCCTTTTTTTTTTTTTTTTTTTTTTTTGGTTGTGCTGGATTTCTGCTGATAAGACTCAGAACAAATCCCAGAGTGAAGAGCCCTTTCCTCCTCCTCATGTCTCCCTAAATTTCCCTGTTTTTCTATCCTGCTTCAGTATGATCTTGAAGTTTTCAAAAACTTGTTTTCAAGAGTACTTATCAGAGTTTTTGTCTATGAGTTTTCTTGAAGGAAAAAATTTTGGACCTTAGCTAATTGCAAATGCCTTCAGAGAATAATCAATGCAAAACAATTGTCTGTGAATACCAAAGACTTAGAATGACCATAGTTTAGACAGTCATGAAAGTTTATAATAATAAGTACACAATTCACAGAGAAATTTGGTTATTTCCAAGTTCCCACAGGGTTATTTTCAAATGTTGTCACATGTAACATTTTAACATAATAACTAAAATTGTGACTGATAGCATTATACCAAGACATACCAGACTTCTAGGGATTTCATATAGTTTCTGGTACATATATTAATAAGATCCATAAATATTTAGCTTTAGGAAGAGAAAATATCATTTCTTATTGGACAATACTTCTCATGTAATTGAATACAATAAGTAAATCTAAATTTAATAATAATAATAAATAAATTAGTCTAATATCTATCTTTGGATATTCCAGGAGACTAAGGTAATTGCTATTTAAATTTTATCTTCTTTTTAATGCAGGACAATTCCATTTTCAATGTCCTGACTTTATAGTATCTGCAGGCATCCTATGAATAGCAGAGAATAGCACATAGTGCCAGGCATGGCACAGTGTCAGGGTGTGTTTTGTTCTATTATACATAGGGTCGCTATGAGTCAGACTCAACTCCATGGTGCCCAACAACAACAAGCAGGAATCCTGAGATGAATAGATGAGGTTAGGCCATTGGTAATACTAAGTGAGCTTTGAATTGCTTCAAGAGACACATTCCTAATTTTATAAAGACTCAATTTTCAAGACAAGAATGTTGTTGTTTTTGTTAGGGGCTGTTGAGTCGGTGTCCGACTCATAGCGACCCTGTGTACAACAGGTGAAACACTATTGTCAGTGCTTCTCTGCTGTTCATAGGGTTTTCAATGGCAGATTGATTTTTGGGAGGGGGTTGCCAAGTCCTTCTCCCAAAGACAAGAATAGTTGTTTTTAATTCCTCAAATAAGTGGGTTGCAGTCTCTGAGTGATATCCAGGGGCTGATTCATTCATGATTGAAGAAGATTGTGTTATCTTCAATCTATTCCTTTATATCAAAGAACAAATTTCCAACTAAGATAGAATCCAAAAATTTCTCTATTCCAGATTTAGAGTTGTTCGTCTTTGGAATGTTTTAATAAACCAATTTCTTTCTGAGTATATAGTTACATTGGAGCTCAAGGGAGAATGTTTGGATTTTTTAAAAAAATCCTATCAAGTTCTAAATATAAACAAAAATCCTAAACCAACAGTATTCTTCAGAAGTGACTCAAGGTGAAAGCTGATAAGTCTTTATGGCTATAACTAAGGTCTCCAAAGAAGGAGCATAAAGATGTAGCCCTTCCAAAATCCACACCCACTCCCAAAATACAGACAAAATGAACAAACAATTTAAACATTAAAATCTCCAATGCTAAGCTATAAATGGAATGCAACTCACATTTCTGACTGGCTATATTCTTGGGGCTGCCAACCTTTTGGCTGGCCCTGTGCACACTAAGACCTGAGAACCAATATTCCCCTTATAGATGAAAAGTCAAATCAAAATAAGAGGAAAACAAAGGCTGGCTGGCTGAGGGAGGAAAGGAAGCATTAACAAATGAGTAACAAATAATCAAGAGGCATACTAACATAAGTTCAAAGCAAATAACTTAAACTAATTGAAAATAATTCTTACAAATAGTTCTGTCCTTGTCTAAAGGAATTTATTGAGAAAATGAGTTTATGGTAGATTCAAAAATTTTTAACTTTGTTTTAAAACTGATTTCCACCTATTAATCTTGCTAAGGGTGTCTGTGTAAGGCCAGTCTTTTTTTGTTTGTTTATTGTCTTGTTTCATGTTGTTTTGTTTTTGCAGTACCCGGAGGCTGAACCCAGGGCCTTCCACATACTTTACAAGTGCTACCATTGGGCCACACTCCCAGACCCTTTTTTAGTTTTTATTTTGAGTCAAGGTTTCACTAAATTACACAGGCTTCCTCTGGCCCCAGCCTGTGATCCTCCTGCCTCTGCCTTCTGAGTTGCTAGGGTTACAGGCTTGCACCACCGCGCCCAGCAGGCTAGTCTTTATACTCCTTTATATCCATTTAATTTGGGTTTCCCACAGGTACCAATAATACAGTTGTTTAGGGATGAGAGTGCTCTATTTGTTTTTCTTTTTAAATATAGCTAGTTAACAGATGAAAGCAACTAAAACCATTAAGATTTGTATTCCCACCCACTGCCCAACAACAACAAAAAATATGAGTCTCCACACAAGAACAAGTTGGCATGAGTCTTCTCCTGCCAATCTGAATTTTGAAAGACTGGGAGAAAGGAAAAGTTTCCTTTCTTTCTTGGTCAGTCATTACATATAGAAGTCAAAGAGTGCTGACTTCAGTAAAAATTCTTAGCTTTTCTCTGCTAGCTTCTGCCAGTCCTCCAGGGATCCCAAATGCAGGGTCCAGACTAAGTGTCCCAGAATCTCCTGATTGACCCATGGAAAATGTAGAGGAGTCTATACAGCCTCGCTACTCATTTAGTTCTATTTAGCTGTATCTAGGAGCAAATTAACATAAGGCAGATTAATAGGAAGAAAAATACAGTTTTTATTAATTTTACATGTGCATGGGATAGCCCCCAAAAGATTGAAGACCCAAGGAAGTGAGCAGAACAGAAAGCTTTTATATTTCTTATACAAAAACAAAAAACAAACAAACAAAAAAACATTGAATTTTGTGAATTAATGAATAGACAAAGAAAAGAGTGTGGGTAGGAGTAGTAAGTTCCAGGGGATTCACTAAGAGGTATATAAAGAGGTATAAGGCTAGTGGAGGATCAGGGCTGTTTTAGTAAGCTTATTTAAACAAACATTGCTGCATCAGTTCCTAGGCACTGGTAACAAGGGTTATCTTCTCATGTTGGCACAGGGAAGGCACCTCTTTCACAGAAGCTTTTATGGCTTCTGTGATACAAGGTAATACAAGGCGATTCAGACAAACATCCCTACAACTGCTTCTCAAGTGCACTCAGCTCCGAAATATGTCAATGAGACATATTTTGAGGTGACAAAGTCTGGTTTCCTTCACTTTCCAACAGTCGCAATTTGGATACTCACCTTCCAATGTCCACGTCATTGGCCACAGTCTGGGTTCCCATGCTGCTGGGGAGGCTGGAAAGAGGACCAATGGGGCCATTGGACGAATCACAGGTCAGTCATAACAGCAAAAGCCATGAGATTAGACCACACGCAGCCTCTTTGTGGTCTAAAAGGAAATACAGGAGGGGAATGTGGTGCGGCCTGTTTTTACCTTGTCACACCTTCTGAATTGTGCTACATGATCAGAAATCAGAATGTCTGTGGCCTGGTGGATTTCTAAAGCATTGCTACCTTAACCATATCATTTAACATTTAACTATATTACATTCATATATACATATATTACATATATACATATATTATATATTATATATACATATATTAAATATATACATTTACTCATGAATATATACACACATAAATATATTCTATTATTTATGGTATTTATTCATGAAACTTGTATTTTGTGAATATATATGTATATATACGTATATATATTAAATATATACATATATTCACAAAAAACAAGTTTGATGAATAAATACCATAAATAATAGAATAAACACAATTTAACTCACAGAGCTCATAACTACATGTATCCTGTTTCAATAGCAATTGCTAATGAGCTCAAACTTCATCAACCCCAATCCTAGAGCTGGGGGAAGGAACAGGGGGTTGGATGACAAGTTCTGTTTTTGGTGCTGATGATTCGACTTTAAATGCTACCTTACAAACCTCACACTACCTGCCTTAGGTCAGTAGGATTACATGTTGGATATCCAGGTCCTAAGACAACCCTTGATTCTTTCCAGATGTAACTCATGATTCCACCCAATACTTGCACCCACATCTGTAACTAATGTAGAAAGGTGAATGTGCAGGAACACTGACATAATTAACAACACATTTTGTTTACTTTAGGGCTGGATCCTGCCGAGCCTTACTTTCAGAACACTCCTGAGTTAGTTCGATTGGACCCCAGTGACGCCCAGTTTGTGGATGTAATTCACACAGATGCTGCCCCCATGGTCCCCAACCTGGGTGAGTCCCACAGCTTGTTCTCCTAGAGCATTTTGAGTCTCTGCATTAGAGTGTTTAAGAGTATCTTGAGCCTGCACAATAACATAAACTTTCTCTTATTTTAAAAATTCTTCAGGATTAGGAATGAGTCAAACTGTGGGCCACCTAGATTTTTTTCCAAATGGAGGGAAAGAAATGCCTGGATGTAAGAAGAATGCTCTCTCCCAGGTTGTTGACATCGATGGAATCTGGGAAGGTAAAGGCATTGTGTGTACAAAGAGATTTTCATAGGGGAAAGCGGGCATTGTGTGTGGCTAAACTTGTGAAATACTTTCGGATTGTACAGCTCTTACATTTTGTATAGCAAAGAACTTTTAATTGCACCCCTGAGTTATAAATTCCATGGGGATAGGTGAGCATGAGGAGATTTTGGGAAAAATTTTTATTTGCAGTCAATTTGTCAAGGACCTAATTCAGAGAATGCCTGCAGCCATAGCACCCTAGCATCCAATCCCACCCCATCTTGGAAGCCAAGCAGGGTCAGCCTGGTTAGTCCTTGGGTAGGAAAACCTGGGAATACCAAGTGCTGCAGGCTAGGGAGAAGGATCTGGCAATTTACTCCCTAAACAATCAGCTATTGAAAACCCTATGAATAGCAGGGAAGCACTGACATGGTGCTGGGCATGGCACAGTGTCTGAGAGTGTTTTATTCTTTAGTACATAGGGTCGCTATGAGTCAGATTCCACTCAAGGGCACCTAACAACAATTCAGAGAATACATTACTAAATTGGACTCATCTATATGGATTAACCTTTCCCTTCTCAAGTTATTTTTCAATTTGATTTAGCAATGGCATTAACTATCATAATCTTAAACAATGTTTAACTCTTCATTGCATCTCAAATCATGACACTAAATGATGTTGTGTTGCAACCCTCATGACCTTACACTCATTAGAGAAAGTTGTGCAATGATGATAGTCTCATCACAATGTTAACTTGGATAAACAAAATCTCTGCAGATGTGTAATCCTGTCTGATTCCATAGGAACTCGTGACTTTGTGGCCTGTAATCACTTAAGAAGCTACAAGTATTATACAGATAGCATTGTTAACCCTAGTGGATTTGCTGGATTCTCCTGTGCCTCGTACAGTGACTTCACTGCAGTAAGTTCAGTTAAAGAATTTTTGTGATTATCCCTTCTCATGACTGGTGTGGTTCACTGCATAGGATGCCATTCAATGACTGTTTACGCTTTTATATTAATGCTTTTAATCATAGAAATATATCTTAATACTAAGAAAGCATTAGAGGACTTTAGAGATATGGGTTTGAGAGCAGAGATGACTTATGTCAACCTTGTTGTCTATCACTTCTCTTGTATCTGGTAAATGCTAAAATTTATTTTAGAAATAATCCCAATGACAACAACAAAAGGACTTGTCTCTGGGCATCTGACCTACATTTATAGGATGCTGATTAACACGTAAAGTTTTTCTTAAATGTTGACATTTTAAACTATAGAGTTATGGAAATGTAGACATTTCTATGAATTCTCATAATATTCAGTATTTCTTTAGGTTTTCATCTTGTTTGGTGTCCTCTTAATATATTAAATTCTTATATGTGTTCTTATATATGATGTATCTATTGCCTGAGGGTTTTTTGTTTTTTGTTTTGTAAAATTGACTTTTCTTTCTATTCTTTTTTTTTTCAAATCAGTATTTCTAACTTATGCCATTTAATTAAGAAAATTTCAGATAAGCACATCCAAGAGGCAGTCATAATTATCAAGGAGGCACACCTTACTGATTAAGAGGCAGGACTAACATCAGGTTTTACCAATAAATAATCTAATATCTTTGACCAAGACACTTTACTTCTTTAAGGCATTTCTTCATCTGTCTATGAAATATAATGACAGATTCAATATATTTGCAAGAAGATATGAATGAGATGATTTATGCTAATTACTTAGCCTAGAGAAAAAATAACAATAATTATCATTTAATAAATGATTGTTATTGTGGAGAATGGGGTGCACATTTTATTCACAGTACATATGAAGTAAGAATGTACTGTAAGACAGGAAAGGCCCTTTTTCTTTCTTTGGTTTGATGTCATTTTAAAAAAACCTTCTTTCCCTAATATCCAAGCATAGATAATGGAGAAAACAAGTAGAAAAGCTTTAAGTCTCATCCAGTTAAAACAAACAATCCATTTAGGGAGTATGTAGCACTTCTATGCAGTCATATAGATTTCTCTGTCTTTGTGCCCACTCTTCACCTTTCTGTAAGCTGGTCCTGGGTCACACCATCTTGGTGGTGATCTGGTCAGTGTGTGTTCCATAGAGGGGATGACTTGGGAGCCCCCTGGTGCATGGTCCCTTGACTCCTTTGGACTCTTGACCATACCCCATACCTGTTCTGCTCATGGGCATACTTCTTTCACTTAGAAATGAAGTCTGGAGCTTGTTTGCTCTTCTGGCTTGGGAAATGCCCTCAGAAGTCATTTAAAGAGACTCAGATGATCTGTTAATGGGGGGGGCGGGGGTGGAAGCATTTATTTGGGGTATTAAATTGCAATTTGAGAACACAGATTGCAGTAGAAACCAGAATGTGTCCATTAGAAAGGGATTTAGAGGAGGCTTAAGTGAGTTAGTTAAGAGGTTGTTAGTCAAGAATTCTGATTAGAGGATAAATGTACTTCCACAGCTCTTTGGTTCCAAGGAAAACTTAAGTTTCTACGATCATAGGGATGTTTCTTTTCAACTTTCTTTCAAACAGCTTTAGCTACTTCCTGGTGGCTCCGTCTTCCCTTAGTTTTTGTAGGATGCTGACCCTGAGACTCTGCCATGTGTGTCCTCTGGTCCATTGATTCAGGAGTCGGCCATGTGCCTTTACTGTGGGGTAGCCTTCATCTCCACAACAAGAATTGGGGTGCTTGTTATCCCAAGTCTGTTCTTCCCTCTCCATCCCTTTTACCTTAATCCCTTTGCCCAGAAAAGAGGACATTGTCTTCTCTTGTATCTGTCTTCTCCAAACCTCATAGTTAAGCCTTAACATCCAATTGGATCATTTTCTGTCTACATTAGGAGCATTCTGAGATGAGAACACGCAGCCCTTGATATGCTAAATGGAAGCTAAGGGAATTGGATCTTACTTTGCATATCAGAAGATGATTATCACCTCCTGTTCTTTCTCATGCAATCTTTCTAAAATAAATTCTAGAGCTGAGTAGCTTATTGGTAGAGCTCCTGCTTAGTATGTCCCAGGCCCTGAGTTCCATTCTGGAAGCCCTGGGTCATAAATTTTGTACATAAATAGGTCAATCAATCAGGTAATAAATAAATAAATTCTAACAATCCTGTGGGCAAATGAATGTCCTGGGGGCACATCGGGCAACTTAGAAAGGCAAATGAGAAAAGAGAAATACATGTATATAAATGCTCCCATTCTGTAGTTATCACTGTGTTGTATTATTTAACAGTGCAATTGCTGATTTATCTTTGTGAATAATGAGATGTACTGTTAACCCTCATCAAGACACTATTCAAGTCCCTTTTACCTTAAGGAACAGAATTAGCTTTAGAATATTTCAATTGTAACTGTAGGGAAAGATGATGCAGTATTAAAAGAAAGAACATCCTCATTCAATATTTGTTTTCACTAGAACAAGTGCTTCCCCTGTGCAAATGGAGGATGCCCACAGATGGGTCATTATGCTGATAGATTTTCTGGGAAAACAAATGGAGTGGGCCGGAAATTTTATCTAAACACTGGTGATGCCAGTAATTTTGCTCGTAAGTTTCTATTTTATTTACTTTAACTTCTTGGTAATATGTATCTTGTGTTCACTGATAATGTGTGCAGTTGCTTTTCTATATAAAAGCTTTAAACACCACTCCCCAAGCCAGGTGCTGTGGCTCACCCCTGCAATCCCAGCGACTCTGGAGGCTGAGGCAGGAGGATCTTGAGTTCAAGGTCAGAGGCAGTCTGTGCAACTTAGTGAAACTAAAAAATAAAAGGGAGGGGGCTGTTGGTGCAGCTCATTGGTGGAGCACCCTGGGTTCAATCCCCAAGTACTGCAAATAAAATACCCCACTACTACCACCAATGTGGAAAAATGCTCAGTGCCTTGCTCAAGGTGGTGATGACTGGGGCCTGGACTATTAATGAGGCAAACATAAATTTCTTCATATTTGGTTCTGGTGCTGAACTCTGAAGGTTTCCTCTGCTCCAGCCTCTTAGTATTATTCAGTTAAAGGTTTCATGGAAAATTCTGAGGTTTTGTTTGTACAAGTAGCAAAGTATCCCTGAAAGGAGTGGCAGGGGTGGTTGGAATGGAAAGGAGTTGACAAATTCAAGAGAGATTTAAGACTGTAGATTCCATGATGGGTGGAAGTTAGAAGGTGTGGGATGGTGAGGCATGAGGACAGGCTCCAAGTTTCCATTTTAGCTAAAACAGGACAAAAAAAAAAAAAAAACCCTGCTTGGATGGGAGTTAATGGGGTTAATGATCTTGCCAAAACTAAAGACAAAGCCTTGCATGGTGGCTCATGCCTGCAATCCCCTTGACTCTTGAGGCAGAAGCAAAAGGATTTCAGGTTCGAGACCAGAGGCAACCTGTGTAACTCAGTGAGACTCTGCCTCAAGATAAAAAATAAAAAATGGGCTGGGGGTGCAGCAGAATGGTAGAGCACTTGCAAAGTACATGTGAGGCTCTGGGTTTAACCTCCAAATACTTAAGTACTGCAAAAACAAACAAACAACCAAACGAAAACAAAAACAAAAAAACCTAAAGACAAATTTTATCCCATTCCCCGTTTGGCCCAGGGTAAATCTGAATGGCAAAACTTGTAGGTCACTATTGACTAGTTGCAAAGGAAATTTCTTCTGGTTACCAAAATTTGTACATTTCCCGAGGGCTATGGAAAGCTAAATAATAAAATTTTAAAAATCAATGTAGACTATTTAGACAAAGAGATGACAAGACTCTAAAATTTGGTGACCAATGAAAATAAACTGATAAAATGCCACATTTTAGTATTTTTTTCACTACAGTTTAAGATAAAGTTTTTAGAACATTGAAAAATGAATTGTTAGTTGCTAAACTGAAGGCAAAATATATTTCTTAGTCCCTTGGCTGGAAAGAAAAACCTCTATAAACTTTAGAAAGATACTACACAGCCCTTACTCCTCAATATCAGTCCCTTGAACACTTGGATAAATGGATATCTACGATTATTTTGGGAGAAGGATGTGGCAATCCACTCCCAAGGCAATCCCGAAACAGTTAGCCATTGCAAACCCTATGAGGGTCGCTATGAGTCAGATACCAACTCAACAGCACCTAACAACAACAACGATTATTTTATTGATGGAATTACCAACACTATATATAAATTATCCAAAATCTGCTGTAGTGGGATCCAAATTAACCTGGTTTCAGTGTCTTCTCTGCAAATTCACATTTTGCAACCCTTTTCCCCCTTGAAGGTTGGAGGTATCAGGTGACTGTCACACTGTCTGGAAAGAGGGTCACTGGACAAGTGCTAGTTTCTTTATACGGAAACACAGGAAATTCTAAGCAGTATGAAATTTTCAAGTGAGTAAGATATTCTGAGCATCTTAAATGTTCTAATACTGTCCAGATATAAATTGTTGACATAAAGGTTTGTTTACTCATTACCATACATGAGCAGAGTACTGTCACATAGAGTTAAAAAGAAAAATTCTTTCACACTTATACCTTAATACATTTCAGAGTTCGATTTCAAGTTTTTTCTGCTATGTACTGAGAAAAACCACTAATGTTTACTTTAATGTGTGATATCTGAGTTGTAGGCAGTAAATTATTCTTCCTGAAAAAAGCTGGGAAAAGATTATATATTGGAGTCATTATAAATTTAATTGTAAGAGGAATACAAATAAAACATGTTTGCAGTTTTATTAAAGTTAAAGATGACCTTAAGGTAAGATGAATCATTGATAAGAACTACTGCTGAGTTAATATACATGAGTGACTTTACTGAATACACCAGAATGACATTCAACTTATCTAGAAAAATGTACTAAGATGGTTTTACAAATGCATGTGTGTACATATGTACATATATATTTATATGTATGTTTATTTACACATATATCCATGTATATCAAGTATATTTTTGCTAACTTCTCAAATCCCCAGAGGCTCTCTCCAACCTGGAAAGACTCACACCA
Organism: Pedetes capensis; assembly: GCA_007922755.1. Taxonomy (NCBI): domain Eukaryota; kingdom Metazoa; phylum Chordata; class Mammalia; order Rodentia; family Pedetidae; genus Pedetes; species Pedetes capensis. Next base: position 70,613 of record VMDO01008967.1, read on the forward strand.
ATGACATAGACTCTGATGTGGACGTTGGGGACTTGCAGAAGGTTAAATTTATTTGGGACAATAATGTGATCAACGCAAGTCTACCCAAAGTAGGAGCATCAAGCATCACTGTGAAAAGAAATGATGGAAGAGTGTAAGTAGTAAAATGTCAATGGAGTAAGATAAGAAGGATTGAGCAGTGTTTACAATTCTGTCCCCATTAAAATTCTCCTTTAGGTTAAACATCCTGCAGTAGTTCACCTCTGCTCCAGCCACAACTGTTTCCTAATACCCTTTGTGTCTATAGGAGAAAGTGTAGAAGTTTAGGAAAGCAATTTTGATAGATTTGTAGATGAGTGTCATATTGTCTGATAGAAATTAAGTGTTTGAATGAGAATCTGGCTTCATGATCCTAAAGTGAAAAGAATATTTCATTTAGTAGATGTGACTTTGGCTATATGTGTAATTAATATGTGTATCATCTCCAAACTTCATAGGTCCACCAAATTGCCACTGAAGTTGTCAGGAACTCATCTAACTTATCAGGGAACATAAATAAGCCAGTCTGTGTCACTGGTCTGAGAGAAGACATAGGTGCAGGAGATCAATCCTTCTAACAAAGACTGGAGTGTTTGCCATGGTGCACTACCAGGAAAGGTTAACAAATGATAATCATAGTAACATTAGTGTTAGCTCAAGAGATTTTTAGTGCTAAGCCAAATTCTGAGGCAGGGAGCCCTGTTTCTTTTATCATCAAATGCCATTTTGTCCTCATAAGAACTCAGTGACAGAACTTTTGCTTCTGGAATAGATACCACATTTACCTCCCCAACAGTACAAATTCAAACTACACGAGACAACAGTTTTCAAGACACTGAGCTTCAAGCAATAAAGGATAATGATTCCTGACAGACAAAAAACAAGCATGGTAAAGCCTTAAAATTGCCTCACCTTACTTCCTTGAGAGCCCCCAGGAAGTGGTATAGGCAGGAGAAACTCAGACTGAGTCCAGAGTTGAAGAGACAGAGTTAAGAATCAGAGAATCCAAGGCAACTAGATTCCACAGCACAGCCTACCAGAGAGGAGAGAACTGAAGAAGGAGGGGTAGAGTTCTGGAAAGATTCCTTGAATATTCAGCATAGTGCTGATCAGCACATGAGTGTGACCAAACTTTCATAGCCAGGGAAATAGAGATAACATTGAACAGAGCCCAGTACCCTTTCAGGGCTGAGAATAGTGCTTGTTTCCATCAACCAGAGTGGAAAATCTTATAATTCAAGGGACATTGGAGAGAGTATTTTGGTGTGTTTCATAGTGTGAGATGATTAGTCTAGATTTAGCAAGACTTGAAATACCCAAACTGTTTCCAAATGACTTACTCAGAACAAAGCTCAAGAAGATTTATAGAGATACAAAATTACCCTATAGTGAATGAGTGACCATGCATAATATTGGAATTTAACTCAAAGATTCCCAACTATATGAAGAAGCCAAATAAAATAACTTAAAATGAAAAGAATAATCCATTGATACTCAAACAGAACTGGCACAGATGTTAGAATAACAGAAAAGAACATTAAAGAAGCTATAAAACATCTATTCTATTTATTTATAAAGGGCAGAAGAAGCATGACATATCTAGAAAAATATTCAAATTATATTTCTACAGATGAAAAATACAATGTCTCACATGAAAAATACACTGAATATAGTTAACAACAGTATAGACATTGAAGAAGATATTAGTGAACTTGAAGACATAATAGAAATTATCCAAAGGAAAAAAGATAAAGAGTTTTTAAGATGCAAAGAACTTTTGTGACCAGTGGGAAATTTTATGTTTGCTTTTGAAGACCCCACAGTCAGGACAGACAGAAAATATATTTGAAGAAATAATGGCTCCATAATTATCAAGATTGTTGATAATTATATCTATAAGCTATAAGCTAACTTATCCATAAAACAACCCCAACATACCTTCTAATCAAATCACTTAAAATGAGTTATAAAGAGAAAATCTTAAAAGAAGGTAGAGAAAAAGGATACATAACATATAAAAGAGTAAAGATATATTTTATAGCAGATTTCTCTCTGCTATAAATTTTATAGCAGATTTGCATCATAGCAAGTGATGCAAAGCAGAAGAAATGGAAGAACATCTTTAAAATATTGAAAGGACAAACATGTTAAGCCAGGATTTACACACTCACTAATATCTTTGAAAGATGAAGAGGAAATAAAGGGTTTTCAGACACAATAATGCTGAAGGAATTTATCATCACCCAGTCAACAGTATAAATGTCAAAGGACAGCCTTTGGACACAGAAAATTATTTCAATGGGAAAAGAATTCACAGAAAAGAATCATGAGCACACACAAAACGTACACTGAAAATGCATGGTTTTAAATACTATTTAAATCTCTTTAAAATTATTGACTAGGAATTGATGGAATGCCAATAGAGATGTTTCAATAAACAAATGCAGCACTGGAGGTGCTAATTTGTTTACACCAAGAGATTTGGAAAACAGTAACCTGGCCAACTGACTGGAAGATATCCCATTTTTGCTTATCCCAAGAAAGAGGATCCAGCCAAATTTAGAAATTATCAAACAGTAACATTGATATCAGGTGGAAGTAAAATTTTGCTAAAAATCATTCAAAAACCACTGCAGCAGTATGTAGACAGGGAACTACCAGAAAATCAAGCCAGAGTCAGAAGAGGGCATGGAACCAGGGACATCAGTACTGATGTCAGGTGGATATTATCTGAAAGCAGAGATCACCAGAAGATGTTTCTCTATGTTTTATTCACTATGCAAAGGCATTTGATTGGGTGGATCATAACAAAGTATGGACAACCTTGCAAAGGATGATAATACCAGAGTGCTTAATTGCACTCGTGAGGAATCTGTACATAGAACAGGAGGCAGTCCTTTGAAGAGAGCAAGGAAACATTTCCTGGTTAAAAGTCAAGAAAGATGTGCATCCAGGCTATATCCTATCAGCATACCTCCTCAATCTCTATGCTGACTGAATAATCTGAGAAGTTGGACTTTATGAAGAAGAAAGCTGCATCATGATTGGAAGAAGATTCATTAACTGCATTATGCAGATGACACAACTCTGCTTGCTGAATGTGAAGAGTATTTGAAACATTTGCTGGTGATGATCAAAGAACACAACCTACAGTATGGATTGTGCTTCAACATCCATAAAACAAAAATCCTTACAACTGAGTCAGTACACAACTTCATGATAAATGGAGAAAAGATTGAGTTTGTCCAACATTTTGATTTACTTTGTTCTACAATCAACACCCATGGAAGCAGCAATCAAGAAATCAAAAGACATTGCATTGGGAAAAGCTGTTGCAAAGACCTCTTTAAAGTGTTGAAAAGTGTGCCAGTTGCGGTGGCGCATGCCTGTAATCCCAGCGGCTCAGGAGGCAGAGGCAGGAGGATCACAAGTTTGAGACCAGAGGTAGTCTGCATAACTTAGCAAGACCCTGTCTTAAAAAGTAAAAAAAAAAAAAAAAAAAAAAAAATTGCTGGGGGCACAGCACAGCGGCCCAGCGCTTGCAAAGCATGCAGGTGTGAGGCCCTGGGTTCAACCCCCAGTACCACAAAAAAACAAATAAATAAAGTGTTGAAAAATAAAGATGTCACATTGAAGGCAAAGGTATGCCTGACTCATGCCATGGTATTTTCAGTCACATCATATGGTTGTGAAAGCCAGACATTGAATAAGGGAGACAGAAGAAGAATTGATACTTTTGAACTATGGTAGTAGAGACAAATATTGAATATACCATGGACTGCCAAAAGAACCAACAGATCTGTCCTAGAAGAAGTGCAACCAGAGTGCTCCTAGGAAACAAGGATGACTTGACTGCATCTGACGTATTTTAGACATTTTGTTAGGAGGGACAAGTCCCCAGAGAAGAACATGTTTGGGCAAGTGGTGAGTCAACGAAAAAATGGAAGACCCTCAACTAGATGGATTGACAGAGTGTCTGCAACAATGAGCTTAAACATAAAAATGACTGTGTGCCTGGCACAGAATCAGGGAGTGTTTTGTTCTATTTTACATAGGGTCGCTATGAGTCAGATAAGACCTAACAGCAACAATAACAATTGAAAAAAAAAATGTTATGACTTTTATACTTTATGTACAAGTAAAATATATGATAACAATACCATAAAGGACAAGAAAGGAAAAATGGAAATGTACTATTGGAAGATCTTTATACTATATGTGAACTGGGATAATATCACTTGAGATTAAAATGTGATTAGTTAAAAATACATGCTATCAGTTCTAAAGCAATTTCTAAAATAATAAAACAAAGAACAATAGCTAACAAATCAACAATGCAGGTAAAATGGAACAAAATATAATTCAAAGTACTATTTTTAAAAAGTAAAAGTAAATAAGGATCATGAGGACAAACAAAAAATAGATTTCTACCTAATCTTATCAATAATTACATTAAATTAAAATGGTCTAAATAACAAAATTAGAAGGCAGAGACTACTGCACTAGATTTTCTAAAAGTCACTACACAATTGTATTCTGGCTACATGAAATGCAGAAAGTGAAAGGACAACAATATAAAATATAAAATGGAATTCAGAAAGTGAAATGACAGAAGAAGATGGTAAACCCTTAACTAAATGGATTGATACAGGTTCTGCAACAATGGGCTTAAACATAAAAAAGATCCTGTGCCTGACACAGATTTAGGGAATGTTTCTTTCTGTTGTTGGACCCAACTCAAAGTTACCTAACAACAACAACAATAACTGGTCATTAGGAAAATGAAAGTTGAAGCCTTAAGAGATATCACCCTCAACCCACTTAAATGGCTAAAATTAAAGAGATTGACAATACCAAGTATCTTTGAGGATATGAAGAATCTTGAACTCTCATATACTGATAATGAGAATATAAAATGAAAACGATAGAAATACTTTGGAAAGCACTTTGACAATCTCTTCAAAAGCCAAGCATATACCACTACCTACCTATGAATCAACCACACCACTCTCAGGTTCAGTAGTCACCCTCATTCATGTTTTCATTTTCTAAGGTTGCATTTACCCACAGTCAACTGTGGTCTGAAGATATTAAATGGAAAATTCCAGCGATCAACAATTCATAAGTTTTAAACTGCCTGCTCTTCTGAATAACATAATGAAATCTCACAGTTTCACTTCATCCCTCCTGGCACATGAAGCTTCAATTTCCTTAGGGCATCCCTGCTGCATGCGCTACCCACTCATTAGTCACTAGGTAGTCCTCTTGGTCATCAGATTGACTGTAGATATATTACATGCTTGGGTTCAAATTCTTCTTGTTTTACTTAATGCACCAAAGCTCTAGAGTAGTGATGATAGAAGCTTCATTACAGTGTTGTGTATCATTCTAATTATTTTATTGTATTGTTAGTTATTGTTGTAAATATCTTACTGTGACTGATTTGTAAATTAAATTTTGTCAAAGACAAATATATACAAGATAAAATAGTAAGATTTCAAATTCAACCCCAAATCCAAACCCTGATCCTGTTCCTGTTCCAGCACTTTTTGTGAGGATGTAATAATATGCCAGGTATGGTGGTGCACACTTGTAATCTCAGGACTCAGGAGGCTGAGGTAGAAGGATCCACATAAGTCTGAAGACAGTCTGGTCTACATAAGGAGTTCTAGCACAGCCTGGGCTATGTAGTTCGTCTTGTCTCAAACACACACACACACACACACACACACACACACACACACACACACACACACACACACAGAGCTATGTAATAATGCTTGCTCGTACGTTTAAATTCTATGTGTAGATAGCAAGACTTCAAGCCAAACCTGAACCTGAACTCTGAACTCATTCTGATTCCAGCATTTTTTTAAAGTTTTTCTGAACTGGAACCTGAACCCCAAACTAGTGAAAACTGATTTGGAATATAGCTGTTAGTGTTTTGGGATTTTGTTTGTTTTGTTTTGTTTTGTATCCTTAGCTATTTAAAAATTGAAGAAAAACTGAAAAACTTTACTTGTCTTTCTATATATAGGATAAAAATTTTAAAACTCGAAACTGAACTGAAGCTGAGCCCTTTAAAATTGAACATTTGAACATTTGAACTTTCACCCAAACCTGAACCCAATTTTTTGCTGAATTAAAGTGCTGAAAAATTTATATATATATTTCAATACTATGTGCAGCTGGGGGTCATAGAACTACTGGATAAGAGGATACTACTGTGTTTACCAAAAAGAAAAGGAAATATGTTTATGCAAAGATTTGTACATGATATTCTTAGCAGTTTTTACTGTAATAGCCAAGAGTAGGAAATAACCCAAATGTCCAGTAGAACAGATAAATAAACTGTGGTCTCTCCATACAATAGAATGCTATCATGTCATGACCAGGGACAGACTAGCAATGCATGCAACAACAATGCAGAGGAATTTCAAAATAATTATGCTGAAAGAAAGAAGCTAGATAAAAGCATATACCTTTGGTCCTATCATATGAAATTTTAGAGAATTCACGCTACTCTGTATGTCAGAAGACCAGTGCTTATGGGATGCGGGAACTAGGAAAAGAGGAATTACTGAAAGGCAGGAAGAAATTAGAGGGTAATAATCTTTCTACTTTTCTTTCTTTCTTTCTTCTTTCTTTTTTTTTTTTTTTTTTTTTTTTTTTTTTTTTTTTTTTTTTTTTTTTTTTTTTTTTTTTTTTTTTTTTTTTTTTTTTTTTTTTGCTATACTTTGCTCTACCACTGGACTGCATCCCAGCCCATTTTTTTTTACTTTTTATTTTGAATTAAAGTCTAAGTTACCCAGGCTGCCTCTGGCCTTGAACTCATGATCCTCCTGCCTCCATCTCCCTAGGCACTGGGATTACAGGTCTGTGCCACTGCACCTGGCTTGGGAGTGATAATGCTTATTACCTTGATTTTGCTCGTGATTTCAGAGAGACGTGTGTAGGGGATGGGGGGACTTATTAATTTAAATTGGTGCATTTATTCTAGGCCAACTAATGCTCAATAGAGAAGTTATAATAAAAATGTATACCCTGTGAGGTACACATTTTACAAATCATTATGTGCATATTCAATGCCAGAATTCATATAAAGGAAATTTGATGCCAGCAAATTCTTAAGTACTCCAGAAAAATTCAGCACCTATGTATCTATCCATATATAGACCCAGTACGTGCCTTTCATTTCATGGGTCCTGTGTTCATATTGTTTTTTAACCTTTACCTTGACATTTGCAAAGCTACCAGCCATCAGACCACAGGGAGGGAGATGAGGATAAGGAGAAAAAAATCATATTCTGAACACTTTTTAAGAACCAGGCATTTTACATAGGCAATTATATTTTATTAGAGAAAATTAACTCAAAAGCATCATAATTATTGTTTTGGCTAAAGAGAAAAATTAGTAATTTCAGTTTGATTACTGAATTAAAATAAGAATGACTAGCCAACACCAGGACCTTGGAAGTTCTGTGCAGAGTTGATTTCTTGCCATGCTCTTGGCTCTGCTCTTGCTCAGTTGCATTGGTTGGCACGGACCAAGTGTTCAGCAATGACTTTAAGGACGTGACAAAAGAGCTCTTCCTGTTTTCGTGGTATCTACTGACAGCTCCTCTCTCTGATATTTTTACAACCATAAAACAAAATTAGAAAAGAGAATTCAGTCCTTTATAAAGAAGAGGTCTTCCTTCTGTGAATGTCCAGCCTCTGGCACAGTATGTCTCTCACTTAGACTGTGGTGGGAGAGCAGTGGCTGTGTCCAGCTCAGCACTCCAGCTGTGTGTCAGGAAGAGGTGACCTACTGATGCTTTTCTTTCCACAGGTTCAAATTCTGCAGCTCAGGAACTGTGAGGGAGAAGGAACTGCTCACCCTCAACCCATGTTAGGAGATCGCCGACCTGTGACCACTGAGCCTTACTGCTAATAAAATCTAGTGGTGAAGCAACACATTCTGCCTTTTGACGTCATTGTCCATTATGTCTAGTGAAACTTTTTGAAATGGTAGTTAAAGTCTGAAATCTGAAGTTGGTGTGAAGAATGACAAATGATGGTTAAATTTTACTGTACATTATGTATCATGTTGTTGTGGTTGTTGTTGGATGCTGTTGAGGTGGTATCTGACTCATAGCAACCCTATGTACAACAGGGGAAACACAGTTGTCAGTGCTTCTCTGCTGTTCATAGGGTTTTCAATGGTGGATTGATTTTTGGGAGTGGGCTGGTGGCTCCTTCTCCCAAGCCTGCAGCACCTGGCATTCCCAGGCAGTCTCCCATCCAAGTACTAAACAGGCCTGACCTTGCTTAGCTTCCAAGATCTGATAGGATCAGTCACCACAGGGCTATGGCTGCAGGCATTATGTGTCATGCAAGCCTAGAAATTCCTGATACTGTCATCACCTCTACTTTCCTTATATGGTTAAAACAGAGGGGACTTACTTACTGGTGGGATTCAGGTTGACTAGAATTTCTTGTTTTATATTAGAAAATTGGCCCATTTCAAGGTTCAGTTTGATGGTGTGGCACTTAGCACAAATAACTCTATTCTGCTTTGTGCTAGTCTGCTGGAGCCTAGTACAGGAGGCTAGTTCAGAACTATATCCTCTCATAAAATTTATGTAACATTAGTTATGAACACCCATTGCCTTGAACTTCCAAACCCTTCCTTGAAGCCAACATGTGGTAAAATTGTAAGTGGTAAGTATTTATAAGAACATACAGTGCAAATAATAGGATAAAAGTTCAGATAAATAGCAACAGACTACGGGAGGGTCCTACCTCACAGGTACATTTCCTGGTACATACTGAACAGGTGTAGTCAACCTAAGGAAGCTCATTTTTTAGCCCTTGGGCAGTTTCAAACAGCTGAAATTATATATCTTCCCTGATCAAAATGGGATAAAATTGTTGTTGTTGTTGTTAGGTGCCATCAAGTAGAGTCCGACTCATAGCGACCCTATGTTCAGCAGATCGAAACACTTGCTTCTGTGCCAGGCAAACGATTTTATTTATGTTTAAGCCCATTGTTGCAGACACTGTGTCAATCCATCTGGTGGAGGGTTTTCCACTTTTGTGTTGACCTGCCACTCTCCCAAACATGACGTCCTTCTCCAGGGATTGATCTCTCCTGACTACATGTCCAAAATATGTAAGATGCAGTCTGGCCATTCTTGCTTGCAAGGAGCACTCTGGTTGTATTTCTTCTAGGACAGATTTGTTGGTTCTTTTGGCAGTCCATGGGATATTCAATAGACGTCTCCAGCACCACAATTCAAAAGCATCAATTCTTTTTCTGTCTCTCTTGTTCAATGTCCAGCTTTCAAAACCATATGATGCCACTGAAAATACCATGGCATGAGTCAGATGCACCTTCATCTTCATGTGACATCTTTGCTTTTCAATACTCTAAAGAGATCTTTTGCCACAGCTTTTCCTAGAGCAATGCGTCTTTTGATTTCTTGACTGCTGCTTCCACGGGTGTTGATTATAGAGCCAAGCAAAGCAAAATCTTGGACAACCTCAATCTTTTCTCCATTTATTGTGAAGTTGCATGCTGACCCAGTTGTAAGGATTTTTGT